>QOCX01000801.1:42234-54102 GCA_005959815.1 Sarcophaga bullata
TAAAAAGCTCTTTTGAATACACTGTACAAATAGCATCTACTCGTCCTGTTCCCGGATACATCTCGCTTCTGTCATTGTGCATTCGTTTTGCTTTCATTTCTGTCATCCTGTGGCCTGCGATCTTAACCCCTGGTCCTTTGTGGTCCCTGGGTACTGTCACTCGGTTCCATGGTCGGCTCCTGCTTCCCGGCATTTTCCTCTTCTCTCCCATTCTTCCCCGACCTTGTTGCTTGGCAAGGACTCTGCGGCGCAAGTGCCTTCCCAATTATTTAAAATGCGTTCTTCTGTTACTTTGCCACCTTCTTCTTCTGTCGTACTGTCCTTTCTTGCACTTTCCCTTCACGTTTTCCTCTTTGCCTCGCGTTTTGTTAATTCAATTAATCTAAGAAATTCAAACTAAACTACACCATACCCCGAACACTCCTCACGCTTCCTACCACCCCTTATGGGCTGGTCTCTCTCCTCATGCCGTTTCCTTTTTTTCTGCTTTTTTCCTTCTTGTTTGTCTTCGCCTTGTCTATTCATTACACTTACACTTTGAATTAATCTTAGCTCTATCATTCTCTAAGTCGTTTTTCACTTTACTTTTTATTAACCCTCTACACCTCTCTACCTCATGTATAATCAATCTCCATACACACGAGAGGAACGTACATTACACTCCGATATCGCCCATTGACCAATCACATCTCGAATCAATTTCACTAATCCACCTCACCCGACCTTACAGGTATTAAATTAATTTGCAGACTTCTTTTGAATAAGTACCTACCTCCACCATCAAGATTTCTATCTCACATTCACCTTTTTAACTCTACACCTTTTAAAGTTTGTACAGATTATAAATCATTCCAACCTTTTTCTGTGGAGCCTTGGTTACTGTTTTAATGCTACAAACTTCTGAAGGTCTATATTACAAATTCAGATTTGGCCTGTTCACCAACATGTTCTATGCTTCCCTGCAATGTCCGTCAATTTTGCTCGATTTAAATCAGATGTGGCTGTAATCTCAAATCACTTTCTTTGGCTCAGAAGCCTCAGCATTCAAGTTACTCAGCCTCACTCGGCTATTTGCAGATAAATTGGTTATATATTTATTGTCTAAAACCCCCCCCCCCCACCCCTAGTCAAAGGTATCGCTTGTCTTCGCTGCATCCTGCGCCCTTTAAAAGATGCAATCTACTGTCCTTTTACCAAAGATTCATAGACTTGTCTGCCATGTTTATATGGAGGCTTTTCTTCGTCATAGTTTCTTAAGTACTTGAGTGAAGATTTAAGAGGCTGTTAAACCTCAGTGCACGCAATTGCATCTCGTTTAAAGCGTCTTATAGCTTTTGTAAGTCGCGTCATCGAAATTGCGCCTGTACTTAAGGAACACACAAATTAAGATCAACCCAATCGACTGTGTAGTAGACACTGATCAGGGGATACGCTCTCTAGCGATATGCATAACACGATTCGCTATCACACAACAACCATTATGGAATTCAGCACACATACCCCTGCACACACTTTAACCCCAGGCTTAACGACTAGCTCTCTAGCTTCTCTAATTCGTACAGCTTAGTTTTCCTCTTATGCACTGGCATATTCATATACAGGCCGGTTTACTGAGCACCCTCGGCACTGCTAACGGCAGCGCATCACTTTATCTTACAGAAGCTTGCTTGTGGAAGTAGAAGGAAGTCATGTGCATGTGCCCGCAATTTAGCGTTTGTATTGTACTGAGGAAATATTTGCAATCTTCATTATTTACATATCTGAGGAATCAGAATGAAAATCAATATAAACGGAGATACGCCTGGGATAACAATATAATTTCTTGTTCAGTATGTATTTGATGTTGGACTATCTTACATACTACTACCCGATAAGCTTTTACTTTCATATAACCCACGCCATATGGATGATAATCTATCGCAGCTATGATAATACACTGAGCAAATCTAACTTTACCTACATCACGCACATAAATTGGTCATATTAATCTTCTAGTCTATCGGCTCTCGTACACTATGTTAACCGTTACTATCTTATAGCCGTTTCAAAGTCCACTGAGATTTCTTTTGAAAATTTTTCAAGCATTTTCATTTAGCTCCCAGAGTTTCCCTTTGCCAGAAATCTGCTAATTCTACAAAATTAATTAACTCACACTTTTCCATTAAAATACCCAATATTATTGTAAACCATAGTTGATATTGGAATTGATGTCTCGTTATAATCTTACTAAAATTGTGTACCGCTAACCCCTAATAAATTACATTTCAATAATTTCTTTTCTAAGAACTACGGAATAAAGTCCTCAATTATTTACCGAACATACACCGTTTGAACACTGGTGATATACTGAGAGCCAAATGTAGTACTCCTCCCTCCAGACCCCTAAGCCGAGCCTCTCAATTTACAATAAACAACATGGTGGTAAGTTCATACATACTTTTGTTTTACGTAGTTCAATTAAAAATACCGAAACCAGCCAAACTCTAATTTTAATTTTAACACAATAACCCAAGAGCATTTGAAAACTTAAGCGCCACAACTTTCTACGGCCATAGAAATTGTAGATTTGAAAATAAAAACCAAAGTAAAGACACTCTCTTCGATTTTTATTCTTGTCACTATTTTTACCACTTTAAAAAGAACAAATACCCCAGGCATTATCACATAACCAAATTTAAGGAAGAAAAAAATAATAACGAAATCTTTTTTATTTTACTCTCCGATGGTACCAACTTTAATCCCATCCGTAACTCAGCTGACCTCTTTTCATTGACTCTGGATCAAACCAATGAACGCTTCTTTTAACGAATTCTAGTATTCGTCAGCCAACTGGAACATTCATTAAAATCGAGGGAAAAAAGCGAAAAAAACTCAATGAATGCGCTGAGGTATTTACATACAAAAAGAAAAAATAAACTCTAAAAAAACATCTTTTTTGTTTTTATTATTTACAAAATCCATTCGTTTTCCGGCATGCAGTGGCTAACATCTCTTCAGACATTCTTTCATTATCTTTGGTAATGAAGTTAGGGTGCTTAAATACAAATAATTTGTTGTGTAAAAATAATGGGGAAATTATGTAACGGAGGATCAGCAAGCTTTATACAACATGTAACTCACCTTTAATAGCAGAAAAACTTCTCACAACTGATTCGTCAAGCTTTTTATCGTGATGTTGTACGCTACAAAGGGAGTGGTGAATAGCATTTAGATTGAACTCAAGGCTTTTCTAATTCGCAAATACTTGCCCACCCCCGTTAATGTATATTCTTTATCTGGCAGAAGTGACATTCTGACTCTTTTTGCCATTGCCTCATCTGCGCAAACATCATTTTAAGAAGATCATGTAATTGGGTCTACAAGTACCCCACTACCTTGCCGTGGCAATTTGTTTGTGCTACTAGCCGTTCGACGAAGTAACCGACTACAATTCTAAAACCTAAACTAGTGTACCTTGAATTCTAGAATATCCTGGAATTGAATACCTACTATAACTACGGTATCACCCACCGGCCAATTGCAGTTTAAAAAAATTTAAACTGAAACTTTAATTCAACAAACCATTTCTTTATAACAAAAATGTTTTCGAAAAAAAAAAAAAAAATTTGAAAACCACCGCTCAAAAACACGTTAAATTTCTCGCCACAATACTCTCAAAATCTTATAAACACTACTGCACTTTAGGTTCAGTTGTTTATGCCTTGGTTTTCTTTACGCTTTTTTCTTTTTTTTTGATATTTCACTTTCTTAACCTGGTAATGTCGACAAAATTGCCAACAAAAACATGGCCTTCTGGCATAACAGACAATCGAATTGGAAGATACAAAAGCACTTCGTTGCCGTTGCAGCAAGACATTTGTTTTCTTTAATGCCAGCCAACATACGAGTTACATACGCGTATAAAAAACAACTACACAAAGAGGCAAGCCTGCATAAAAATATTCAATGGAATGCCATCGTTGGTAAGGCACTGCAGTTTAACTGCCGGCACAAACCATTATCATGTCAGTATCTCTTTAACGTGTAAAGAGTTCATTGTATTTGTTGTGTACGATACTGATATCAGCATCATGATTTTATAACGGTTATTGCAAATATTGCCATACTACTGTCGCTTGCCACTGGTCCAAGCAATTGCAATTCTAGTCAACGCATTGACCATCCCATCATCATCATCTCGTCCGCCTATTGTCTAAACGGACACCCACAGCATGCGGCAAGATGAAACCTGTCTTTGAAAACTCTATTCGGCATAGTGAACTACAGTTCATATGACTTATATGGACGTAGTTTTTTTCTTTTTTGAAATACAGTACCAAAGCATAAAGTAACCTTCGCTTTATTGCAATTTAATTTAATTTTTAAAATTTAAAATTAACAAATGGTTTACTAAACGAGGAAATTTGGTTAAGGCTTTATCATGGTATGAGAACTGACCGTAATGATTTCATTTTATTTCATTTTTAAGAAATATAGGTCAATGATACCTCCACAGCCAAGGCACCAAACAGTCACTCGTTAGGGGTGCATATTGATTCTGCTGATAACGCGTGGATATTCTAAGCCACAAATAGGGCAATTTAGCATATTAACGTACACGCCAAGGTGTAGAATGAGCTTTCATTCGAAAAGGTATTTGTTTTCGACATCATCGTACAATGTCTCGTTGGCTCCAATATATTCAGACGTTGCTCATGGTTAAATAGATACAGTTACGCATAGTGGAGATAAAATATTTATTTTATTGACAAAATAGAATGACCTAAGTATTGTCAGATTCGAAATAATCAAGACCATTTTATATATTTTGATTAACTCTCATATAACCCGGAGCCTCCTCCAATTTTTAACGTCTGTTATGATAAAGCGTAAAAGCTGTATTCATGGTTAAACCACAAGTCAGACCATTGAAGATAGGAATGGAAATCATGTATTAAAGCTGTACATAAACCAAGCTCAGTTTCTTCTTCTTTAACATTAAAAAGATGTTCTGTGTGAATTGTTTCTTTTACTTTTCCTGTTCTCTTTGATTTTCACTTTACTAGTGTTAATACACCCGAAGAGGTCTCACTGGGTACACTTTACAAATTTACTATTTTTCTAGTTGGTTGGAATATGTACGTGAGTATTATAATCCTGTAGTAGTAGTACATTTGTTGTGGTTCTTTCTTTATATCTAGACATCTTTTATTGTTGTTTCTTTCTATCCACTGGAAAAACAAACCTCCAAGGCCCTGCTTTATCTTCCGTATTCTTCTTCAATCAAAAACACTTCATGTGTAAAGCACTTTTCACATGCGATTTGTGTTGAAAGGCGACTAGAGACATTATTTAGAGGTGACATGACGCAAATAAACAACAACAGAAAGAAAATACATTTTTACCTTGTCTTATGTAAACTTACAAACTTACAAACACAATTTGCTTGAGAATGCCTTCACAACAGTCGTTAAAGAAGCAGCCAGAAAGCTGTTCAAGCAATTGTAGTTTGTAAAAATGTTAGTAAAAGAGCATTTAAAGCGCTTTAAGACCACAAGAATTTCATGAGAGGAAAACTTACAAATACTCAAAGTGGAGTAGCAGCACAATGAAAAATTACCACTGAACATACCTGCTACTATTAATGGAACACTTAAAGTGGCTAGAGAGAGAGAGAAGAAGCGAAATGAAATGTAAAGTTTTTTTTACCTTCACTACCACTACTTTAATACTTTACATGGTCGGAAAGGTTACAATAGAAATGTTAAGCAGCAACAGTATCATCCCTAGCAATTACAGTTACCACAATTGAAATAAGCGTTAGAAAAGAGCATTCACCAACGTATGAATGTATCAATGATCGGATGAACAATACTCAACAATTTTGTGGTTGTATGGTGAATCATTTACATTCATTTGACGCCATACATATGAACCGATAGGTTTACTTAAAATCCTGTTACGAATTTAAACTTAAATTTGAGCATTTTTTTTTTGTTAAGTTTTTCCTCAGTTAGTTCGTTCTTTTTCTATTTCCTATTTATTGGCCATACTACTACTTGATAGGTCAAATATATCTTTAATACCATGTAGTCGCATTGATAGCCCTGAGTGTGTATATCAAGGATCAAGCCCTTTAGTGTAAATGTAGTCAATAGTGTCGTCATTCTATGGAGGTGTATGATTCATACACTGCGATTTTTATTATTGTGGTAGTCTAACATAGCACTGGTAAGGTAATTAGAAAGGCATATAAAAGAACTGCAGTGGAACTCAAAGGGTAACATACATTTACCGATAGTTCTTGGAATATCATTATCCTTGTTTTTTGAATTATTTCACTAGAAAATATATGTAAAGAGGATTTAATTTAAACGGTAAATTCTAAATTAAAATATTTTCCGAATCAATTTGACTTTCAGAGTTAATACAGTGCTATCGAAGAAGCTAACCGATTAGTGCAAACAATACGCGTAAATATTTGAAGAAATTAAATNCAAAATTGTCGTATGTGGGGCTCAGAAAACCCATATGCGGTTTTACAGAAATCAATCAGCGGAGGCATTAATGGCTCATATTTCTTTGAAAATGAGGACGGAGCAACAATTACGGTCAATGGAGACACTTACAGCACCATGATAACCGTTTTTTTTGTACCCGCTCTTCATTGTATTGACGTGAACAATGCTTGGCCTCAATAGGATGGCGCAATTTGCCACACATCTCTTGCCACAATCGATTTATTGTGTCAAACGTTTGATGGCGGTTTAATTAGTCGAAATGGTGAAGACAGTTGACCGCCATGAAACAGCGATTTGCCACCGTTGGACTATTTTCTGCGCCGTTTATGGTATACAAATACTTTTCTTTTAAGGAAAAATATTTTTTTCTAATTAACTGCCAACGACTGTCACATTATATGTGCTGACATTCTTTCGCCTGCCACATAATATACGTGTGTGTGATTTCTTTGTTCTATACCAAGCATGTAACTTTTTTTTTATTATTTTTCCACCGACACCACAGAGGGTTGTAGTAGTTTAGGATTAAATATTGTTGCTGCCACAGAAAACTGTTACAACTATTTGTTGGTACAATTATTACTTTCAACATTCTTCTTTGCTCCATTTTTCTTATTATCTTCGTTTAGTTTATTTGTAAGAGATAAGGAGAATATAGTGGTCGTGTGTCATCATGAATTAAACTCCTCTAGGGTCTACTTGCACTCGCATAATAATATACTTGCGACTTTTATTTCTTATACTCTGATTTCTTATGCTTTAGTTGGCATCGCGTATACGCTTCTCTTTAAACGTTCATGATATTTATTCCTCTGGTCGTTAGAAAAAAAAGGTAATAGGCCAAGTGTTGTACAATTGACGTTTACCATTATGTCGAGTATTTCAAGTTTTTCTTTTTAAATTTCTTTCTTTTGTCCGAAAGGTTTCTCATTGTAGCTGGCGGTGATTGGAAGTGAAAATTTTTTCGATGGCTTTCAAAAGAAGAAAAGAACATTTCATAAATGAGGTGCTTGCGATAAGATTACAGATACAATCTGCTAGGCTAGGACTCTTTCGTAGACTGTTAGTTCGATTGATTATCTAAACCTCGCATCTTATAGACAGTTTGGCAGGCATTCTAAATATTTTTCATTCATATTCCTTTCATTATAGATTGAGATTTGAGATCAATGCAAAAAGGCTTGACTCAACTGCACCTGGCCTAAAGACAATCTTCAATTAGAGTTGTGAGAATAGTGGCCAGCAGGATACAATATATTTTATTGACGCAAAAGTGTTCATGATATTAATTTTTTTAAACGAATATGTGCTTCAAACCAATCTATTTTGTTTTGCAAAGTTATCCTGTGATCATGTGGTCCGATTTTAAAAACTCTTCTACTTCTTCCCAACAAATACGAAGTGTGGTCTTGTTGCCCTGGTTCTTCTATTTTAACGAATTTCATATTCAAAGTTCTGCTATATTATCTGGATTATTCACGCTTACTTAGTTAGCCTTTGTAATTCTTTAGACAGGGTTACGACCTAGTTTCTTATGTTGAGGGTGCGAATTTAATACAAGAGTGGCTGGACTTACAGTTTAAAATCGACTTCGAACAACAGATTTTTGAAAAGCTCTTTCATGGAAATTTTTTGTTTTCAAAGTTTTGTTTTCAATCTGACTGCCTTTCATAGTCACTGAAGAAACATTTTTTATAATTCCTTTTACTGGAGATGTCCGACCTGGAACTAGAACAGTGACACCACGTCTAATAAGTCTACACTCTAATTACTAGACTGCAGCTGATGAGTTATTATTAACAAATCATCTCTCGGTTTCAATTCGTCTTCTATTTGATTTTCTTGCTTGCAAATGTTTTACGATTGCTGCTGGAATGGCTTTCAATTATTTTATCGTAGGTTAAAAATAATAATTCATTCGATTCATCATTTTTAAATATTTTTATACGATCTGAACAGTCTTTTCATATCTAGAGAAGGACTTTTTTGTTCAACGAGTAACAGAACCTAGAAATCTATAGACTCCAGAACCATAGCTTTGATGAGCAAAAAAATAAAACTAATCAAATCAAGATTCTATTATTCTAGTTGTGTAAACAGAAAGACTTTAAATGACGTCATCACTGTTTACGATTTTATTAAAATTTTTTAGTTTAAATTCAAATACCAATTCTTTATTTTTTTATAAAATAAACGGGAAAAAAATGGAAGAATAATAAAATAAAATCGAAAACCATCAAGTCAGTGAAAATATATGTTCCTTATAGTAAAGAAAAAAAAAAAACCGTTAGAAAAATAGAAAAAATTTAGAAAAAATACCGGAACCAAAAAAGAAAAAAAATTTATAACTGGATACACACTCATGCATATATGATGGGTGAGTGAGCATAAAACTGCTGGTTTCCGTTAAGGAATGCAAAGAGACAGAGTGGCAAGGAGAGAGAGAGAGAGAAGAAAAAAAAATCATAATGGCTTTAATGCCGTTAGCTTTTACAATTTTTTTCTTCCATATCTTTTGATTTTATATTTTACATTTTGTTCCATAACTAACACTTAACGATTGGCTTGAGTTTCTATTTTTTCTTGATATTGCTTGGGCCATTGAACTTTAAAGAAAAATTATTGGTTTTGATCATGTATGAGAGTGTATGTGTGTGTGGTCATATACTATATTTTGACCAACTCCTTTTCTATTTTTCAAATTCAATCGATGTTTATGCTCGATTTTTCAATTTCATGGAAATAATGCAATAAAAAAAATGTAATTTATCAGCATAAAATATGAAATGACTTTGGAGTTTTTTTTTTCCCTCGAACATTTTTTTCTGCTTGCTCTTCACTCTGAACAGCTTAATGGAATATTTGGAATACATAAATGAAAATTGTGAAAAAAAAATTGTCTGGCTTAAGAATATGTTGAGCTAGAGGAAGAAAAGATTAAATCTAGTTTTCCATGAAAGTGCATGCTCGTAAATAGAAATCAGCAGCATTAAATCAGGCATTAAAATTTAAGGCATATTAGTGTGCCGCACTCAAAACAAATATCATAAACGTTCGTTTGTCAATTATTCTGCTGAAATCATTAATGATTTGATGCCTTTATTTTGGGTTTTGGGAGAAAAAATACTGCTAAAGCGCATTAATTCCTCATACTGGCTTATTGTGAAATGTTCCATACACTTCAGTACACAAGTGAGTTGTTTAAATATGCTCCTCTAGATATGGAAAACAGAGATTAATTAGATCCATAAAAACTTTTAAAATAATAAATCGAAGTATTATTGGAAAGCTACTTCAGCAGCCATCTCAAGAGATTTGCAAGCATTAAAATTGAATACCAGGCGAGTTGTAGACGGGAGATGATTTGTAGATAAAAGTAATCATTAGTTGTAGTAGATGATGACACAGTCCAGTAGTGCGTTGTCTGATTAGACATGTGGCCCATGGTTTAACAAAAATATTTCTTTTGGCGACTTTCTCTCTCTCTCTCTCTCCAGCAGATATCTGGCAAAAACTCTGTGTGTGTAAAAATGTCATTACGGTAATGGCA
This sequence comes from Sarcophaga bullata, assembly GCA_005959815.1. Classification (NCBI taxonomy): domain Eukaryota; kingdom Metazoa; phylum Arthropoda; class Insecta; order Diptera; family Sarcophagidae; genus Sarcophaga; species Sarcophaga bullata. The sequence continues at coordinate 52,285 of QOCX01000801.1, forward strand.
TTACGAATGACTTGTCAGCATAACACTTTAATTTAACGCGGATATCAATATTATTTTCTGTTAATCTATCCATGTTAACAATTCTATATGTTTTGCACAAATATAAGGCAAATATTAATACCTTGGTTAGCCTTGTTTGATATGCAAAATACTTCTGATACATCACGATTAAAAATGCTCTAGACAAATTACTACACCACTTAGTAGCACTTGGAATTTAGACGACGGTTAATTATATTGTACAGCTCTCTTACGTAAATATATTGTGCTCAGATTAGCATGGCCACAATTACCTCAACGTTTGAAGAAATAACATTCACATACTTACATACACAATCGGTCATTACAACCCTTCAGTCAAGATTATGACCTAGATTCTAGCATCATTCTGTTTTGCTTAGTAATTTTATTCATGAGTGGCGGGATCTACAGTTTGAAGTCGACTCCGAACGGCAAAGAATTTTAAGAAACTTTTCATGGCTTTTGGCAGAAATCTGCTGAGAGGAAATAGCCGAAGAAATATTTTTTCATTTTCATTTTGTTGGAGATGTCTGACATGCAATTTTGTGCCGTGGCCTTACGTTTAGTTAGCCCATATACTACTTGCTGGACTACGCTATTTTACTACTACTCAGCTTTTTTAGTTTGTCCAGTAATTTTTCATTGAAATTTCACAGCTACTCATGCACAGTCTTTATTTAAATTTCAAATAAATTGATTAATTTTTATCATTGTCCAGTGCTATCCTTTTGCTAATGAAGTTAACACAATTCATTTACATCCTATCCTCCATTAAAAAAAAAATCCTTTTTATTAAAAACGTATCCTTTTTATTTTGGTTCTTACTTGATATGGAAAAAAAACAAAAAAAATCATATGTAAGTGCTCCCACCACATGTATTGTATGTGTGTATATTCTTCTCGGAATATGAATAAAATAAAAAGAAAAAAGAAAATAAAATGTATGTGTTAATATGTGAAAGATTATCATTATGAGGTTTGATAGCATTTCCATTTTTTATTCTTTACTTGGTAACATTTTTGATGAATGATGTCTGAGACTTTGGCGTGAAAGAGTCTGGTGTGAAGATTACTAAAGGGAAAGCAAAAAGAATAGAAAAAAAAATTCCAATTTTTCTTTCATAGAAATAAAATCCTTTTCTTTTTTTTTTTAAATATAATTCATCTTAAAGCCAAAGAAAAAAATTGAAGTTTTTTTTTTTTTTTTGTATACAAACTTCAGCTAAAACGAACGAAAGGAAGAAAAAAAAAATGACATTAAACTTGCCGTTTTTTTTTCTCATTGTTCAACAACAGAAAAGAAAATCCAGTAAATAATTTGGGTTTTTTGGTAAAGATTAAAGATTTTTGCTTTTTTATTTGCATATTCCATTCGGAATGTAATACTTTCACTCATTATACCCTACACTGTGGTGTATTGATTTTGATTCTTCTAGTACCACTTTTAGTGAAATTCAATTGATCTGTTAGAAGGCATTTTTTCTCTCTGTTTTTCTCAAAACAGCATTTTTGGTTTGTTAAAAATCTTTAGTCAGGATCCACGAACTAGCTTTTGGCACCACTTATGCTGCGTGTGCTAATATCATACATGAATGGCAGTACCTACAGTCTGAAGTCGTTTTCGAACTACAGTTTTCTGAGTTACTTTCCGTGGTAATTTTATTTTAATCACAGAAATCTGCTTAGAGGCATATTTCGTTTTGTCCCAGATGTCTGCCTGGGATTTGGAAACGGTGGCCTTACGTCTAATAAGCCAATACACTGCGTTACTATTAAATAACCTAAGCTTGCTTATCA
>QOCX01000801.1:54112-78250 GCA_005959815.1 Sarcophaga bullata
ATACGGTCGTTTAATTTCAATTTCTGAGAAAATTAAATTATTTATGGGTGCAGGCAAAACTTACGATGCAATATTCGGGAAGTTGTAATCTGTGAAAAGCCTAGTTTGGTGCCACTTACAAATTGACTACCTCGGATTCTCCTGGACACTTTTACGTACACTATGCAGATTTCGTGTTTTACGCCGTATGTATGTTGGCCAATCGTTCACTAAACACAGGGTCTTGAATTTATTCACAACATGACTAATAGTCCACTGGTAGCACGATTATGACAATCGCACAATGGGTATAGTGAGTGGTACGTTGCTTAAAGGGAACACTTATTTTGGGCAAAACAATTTTATTATTTGCCCGTGCTGTTAAATGCTTTATCAGTCCATGGTGACTTGATAAAAAAACAATCTGAAAAAATGACAACCAATTCGACAGAAGTAGCTTCAAGGGGGTGGTCCCTGCTGGAAGACCTGCTATATAAAGGAAGAAAATCTAATTACGATTTAATATTTGATTCCACATGACCTTCTCTAACAACCAAAGATTCTCTAATTCTATTTTTCTAACTCCAAGCCACAGTTTATTTCATAACACAGCGTATAACTGTGAGCGTATTTATTTGCTAACGCCTTATAAGCTTTTCAAATCACAAATACAACAAGATGTGTTACAAGTATCATACGAGTTAATATATGCAAATACTTAAAATGATATGTAAAGGTACTTGCACATGCTGCAAACATACTAAAGTATGTGTTACTTCAAAGTATTTTCGGTAATAGTTTTAACAGTTTTAACAGTTTACACTGCATGCTTAAATATCCACTAAAATTTTATGTTTTCTTACTTTTTTTTTTTGTGGCTCATAGCGCAAAAAAAACTTGCAACACTGTATTTAGCACTCTATTCATGAACTCTTGCCACACACATGATGTTGCAATTTCAATGGATTTTATTTTGATGGCATGCTACGGCATTATTTCACATCAGCGCAGCAACTGTAGTAGCAATTTCTGTTAGTGGCACCAGTACAGTGCTAGAGTACACACACACACACATATATATCCACAGCGTTTACAAAATTCCGTTATGACAATGGTAAAAACAACTATAGAAAAGTAGCGCTAGTAGTTGTAACAATATCAGTTTTTTTATATGCAACACACAACGTCATTATTCACGTAATTGCCTCAAGTGTATCTCTTTCTTTACTTTACACTGGCACTGTGTATAAATAAGTATGTGTGTGCTTGAGTTGCATAAAAAAATTATTTTTTTCAGGCATAATTCGTTAAAGCTCTTTTGAGTGAATAGCTGTATGAGAGAGTGTATATGTAAGTGCATGTTGTTGTAGTGGTATTTGTTAAGTTAAGTCTTCTAGCGTTTTATCAGGTTTATTATTATTTTATTTTGTTGCTGTTGTTGTTGTTGTTGTTGTTGTAGTTTGTTTTCTCTTTCTCGTTCTTTTCTTTTTTTTTCTCAACTCTTTTCGTTTCTGTTTTTATTTATTTATTATGCGCTGAGAGATTTGAGGTTTAACAACTTTTTCTTTTCCTATTTTTATGTTGTTTTTCTCTGTGTTTTTTTGATGAGTCTTTCAGCCTAAGGCTGTGTTGTTGATAAAATTTGCAACATGGCAGTTTGGCCTGCAGGAGGCTTGCCTCCCACCACACGAGCACGAAATTATGCCAACCAATACAAAAACTGCAAAAGATCATGGCAACACTAAAGCAAGAAAGAGGGTTTAGCAGTTACGGACGTGGTATCAAGCAAAGTGTATCCTCTCTAGAACACCTCGAGCAAACACACCAGCAACAACAATGCAACAACAACCAATCAAAACCACAGATTATATCTTAATCCATGATTAACACGCCTCTCTATGCCTCCTAGCTATGCACGCCGCACCTTGTTTTCTGTTTTTTTTTTTGGTCAATTTCAAGATTCAGTTTTGCAACACAAGTTTCTCTTTGATATTCGTTATGCTACGATTTCAGTTTTAAGGCGTAACAAATGGCGAAACAATAATACAGTCACGCGCACCAATAGACACATTTTAGAGTGTGCCTCACGCATTAGCTTAAAATTGCAATTGCAGGGTATACACTTTAGCAGCGTTAATCCATCGGTTTATGGCCATAGTGTTTATGGCATGAATTCAGTGCACGGTGGCGGTTTAGTGCTGCGTTGTACGGCCACAATTGGTGAATTGTATCAGGAGTATAAGGAAATTGAATTGGGTACACCGCAAAAGGATCACAGTGCCAGCAAGAGGTAAGTATGTGCGTACAATAAAAAAAGTTAAACAATTTTTTTTTTAAATGTTTAAACACAATTTAGTGAGTGACTAGAAGTTAGGTATAGCAAAATGGCAGGGAGGAAGAGAACGCACATGCGATTGTGTTCAAGGAAAAATATTACTCACGTGTCTTTCTCCCAGATGGATTTCTGACCAAAATCCATATGCTGTATGATCAAGGTTTTTCAAGATTCAAAGTAGAGACATTTAAACTGTGGACATTTTTAATCTTAAACTTTCTGTTTCTAATTAATTTGTAGTTTTAATAATTTTTTTTTTTTTTGCCTATTGTTGTTTCTATTTCGGAGTGAATCATTGTCATCTGGCTCTACAGTAAAAAATTTCCTATCCTTTTTATCCTCTGGCAAATCAAAAGCATACAATATTGACATTTCCAAACTACTTTTAATCGCTGGCATTTGTCATGCCTCATCGATAGGATCTCTAATCATACAATTATTATCACTTTTACAAATGTTCGTGATAAAGTACAAAAATCTACTTCAGCATTCACCACAGAATGTCATCGATACACGCTTACACTCGACTTTAGCAACTCAAAGATAACTTATGCTTGAAAATGTATTAAAAACCAAAGAAAGGAAAAAAAGGATAGAAGCAGCAGCATAGAAATGAAAAGAATAATTTGCATGAGAAGCAGAAAAAGGAAAAAAGGAAAATAAAATAATTATGAAAAAATTATTAAAAGAAAAAAATAAGCAGAGAAATCAAAAATCACAACAAAAAAATGTGTTAAACGTTACCATATGATGAATGGATGAATAAAATACTAAGCCCTTGATAAAGCAGGACGATAAAAGTAAAGCGCAGAACAAAAAAGAAAACGGAAAATAATAAAAATCTTTTGTATTTTATTATTATTTTTATAGTGAATTTAAGAGATAAATAAATATGAACGAAAGAACAAATGAGAAATAACAGTTAAAATATGTAAAATTAAGCAGATTTATGTATGTATGTATGTACAACCAAACGTAATTATTTTTTTTTAAAAAATTTTTATTTTTAGTTTGTTTTTTTTATAAATTTATTTAAATGTGTATTAAAAGTAAACAAATTAAATAAAATTAAAAAAAAAAAAAATAAATTATAAAAAATATAAAAAACTACCAAAAATTTGTGGAGCAAAGTTTAGTTGTATTTAATTAATGCCGTGAAATGAAATGAAAATATTTGTTTGATTATTCGAAATTTTTTTAAACAAAAAAAAAAAAAAAAATATTTTTATTAATAACGGCATTTATTAAAAAAATATATTAAAAATATAAAGGATTATAAAACCTGCATAAGAAATTCCAAAAAAAAAAAAAAAAAAAAAAAATTATAAATGAATACCAAAACCAAACCAATTCCAAATCCAAATCGTAAATAAAATGTCCCTTTTAGTATAATAAAAATCAAAAATATTTAAATGTTAAATGCATAAAAATTACTATTAAAAATAATCATAAGCATTATATTAAAATAATAATAATAATAATAATAACAATGTAATGATAATAATAAAAAATTAAAAAAAAAGAAATCAAACTTTGTATTATAATATAAAAAAAATAATTTGACATAACATTGAAAGAGTCAAACAAACACCTTATAATTTATGGTAAATAAAAACAAAATTATATTTAATTTATAATTTAAAGAGAAAACAAAATAAATAAACAAAAACCTTAAAAATAAAATGTAAAACTATAATGATGATATTAACTTATAAAACCAAAACAAAAAAAACTAAAATGATAAAAAGGAAATTAAATAATTGAATAAATAAATAAAATGTTAATTTTAAAAATATTCTTAAAAATATTTTATTTGAAGCACATTTTAAGCACTTTTTACTGGGCATGGAATTGTTAAAATTATAAAGAAATTTTTGAGCGCACTAGACACGCAACAAATAAAATCGTTGAGTTTGAAGAGAGCACTTGAAATTTTATTGTCAATATCCGACTCTTGCATAATTTAGTCTTTTACCAATTAGCATATTATAGCCTGAAGGGTTTCAGCTTGATCATGACTCGGTAACTGAGAACTGTAGGCTATGTCTGCTCAAACAGTCTTTGATTTCAACATTCTTTTCTTTCCCTCATCCTATCTTATGCAACAAAATACTGAACAGGAAATGTTAAACATTTAACAATGTGCCGTGCCACAAAGAAGGCACATTATGTATAATTGTGCAGGATGAGAACGTAAATTTATAGCTTGCAAGCAACAATTAAATTCTTAGAAAACCTGATTGGCCGCTAGAAAATGAGGAGACTTTCAGCAGGAAAAATTGTCGCACTTCTTAGTGCAATTGCAGTGGCTAGTATAAACCAGAACTGTATGGTTCATTGCATATGGAAGAAGTTTATTTAGGTAGGCTTTATAAACTCAACTTATCTTATTGAGCTAAATTTTTTCGCAAATGTCCTGTAATTGAAAATTCATCAGACAACTTATTCGTTTTGGCTTTATTTTACGAAAAGTTGTTAGAAATTGTAACGTCACGTGTTACCATCGCCATAGGTCAAGTTAGTTTGAAATGATTATCAAAGCACTAAGATAAGTAGTCCGTATACTAACCGAATTTCACCAACTACACATTGAAAGCAAATATTCCTATGCTGTAAAACAGCCTGATATCTTTGGTGCCAATGAATGACAACCTAGTTAAGCTGACAATGAATAAAGAACCAAATAACTTAAATCAGCGCCTCAGAAGTAATGGATTATTTGCCAAAGAAAGTGTATAACAATTTTCTCCCCTTCAGCAGACCCAAAACTACGGTCCTTTTTTGGAGCTGTTCACATAAACCATAAATCCATGATCAGTTATCTCATGAATGTTAGGTCAGAAGAAATCAAATGTCCTCTAGAGTAAATAAGAAGTAAATAAGTAGTCGAGTATATAAGTAATCGAGTAGATAGATACTCCAAGAGGAGTATTTGTAATTTAAATCCTCACCGAGTCTCGGTAGTTTAATGTTTTGTTTTGCCTGGGGAAAATACTAAGTTTTGTTTTAAGACATCTGTCGTTTAAACCACACGACGAGTAGGCCTTTGTTATAAGTTTTAAGGTCTAACTTCAATTTAAGGAAAGGCATGCACATTTAAACGTGATTGAAACTTTAATGAAGGTTGCCTTCATTCAAGTTATGTCTGAGGTTAATGCCCGCATCCAGAATATTTGCTTCAAGACAGCATTTGAACGACTCATTATCCGATCAAATAAATTTTGCAATACTAGCATAATTTGAGCTTGTAGTCAGTCATGTTATTCGTTAACTTGGCCGGATTGAATTCAACTTGGCTTGGACTTTCTTTCTGATATTTTGAAGATATCTACAGACCTGTTTAGGATATTGTTATCCATTTGCATAGTAAATGCCATATCCTGCGGGGTACAGATTTAGGTTACCTGTCAGCTTAATGGAGTTCTCATCCGTTTATATCAAGGCTATAGCTAGCAAAGCTGGTTTTCGATGCGTTTGGTGGAATTCGATCAGTACAGAGGCTGCACTTGCCTGTGGCGTCACAATGGGCCGCTATGTGTACTCAAGTGAGCTTAGGCAGTTAAAGTTATCACTCCAACGTACCTACCCTACTCTAACGCGTTTAGTTTAACCGAATTAACTTATTCTACCTGTCGGAATTCCGCTGAGAATGAAAAAAAACGCCTCACACATCCAAGTTCCTGGAATATCGATCTTCAAAAGAGTTGTTCTAAAGTCCTATCGATTTTTACCTGTGTGGTAAGCCTTTGGGTAAATAAACCAACTTGGGACTTTAAAAAGGAAAAATTTATTTCATTTGGTTTTCAAATCAAATAGCTAAAGAGAATTTCTTTTACGGTGGTATACTTTTATAGTGCAGTGTATTTGATTTGAAGTTTAAATAGTAGACCCTCAATAACTCAAACGAATGCTTGTGCCTAAGCCCACGTTTCTCTTTCTTCTTTGCAAGGAATGTGTTTTCCCTTTAAATGCTGATATTAATTTCATTTTACTGTGCTAATAGCTTGCCTAATGCTTTCTGTTTATAAATAAACATTTAAACTTAAGCTATAATAGCCTACAGTAGGCTGAGGACAATCTTAAAGTTGCTTAAATTTAAATTAATGTACATACTCTTCGTATTTTAGTTTAAGGTTAATTGCGTGCAGCTGTTTAATGCTTAAGACTCGAAACATGCGAAATTGTCATAAGCAAACCTTTCTATGTCACTAAAACAATGCAAAGGATACGGTAATTAAGCGCGCGTATATATATTTTAAAAGTGATTACAAATGCAAAGTAAATAATTTTTATGGTTATTTAAAAAGACAAAAAAGACAAAAGAAATATTCGACCTTCTTTCATTTTCACTTACGTTTTCGGTTCTTTGTTTTCTTTTTAATTTTTTCTGTTTTTTTCTTTCGCTTTTTTGCTTTCTGCTCTTCATTATTTATATTTTTGCCCCGCATGCAACATAACAAACAACCACAAGGCATTTTCTAATTAACATAAAGTTTTTCACCCCCCCCTCACTCGTACTCTTTGGCATTTCATGGTGTTTTATCTAACAATACAACAAAAACTTGGAAGAATAAATAAAGAAAGAAAAATAATGCTAAAAATAAGGAAAAAACAGACAAAAAAAAATAGATGAGAAACTAGAATATCACAGAGAAAACAGAACATCACAGGGTCATCATTAAAACATCACGCACAGGCCATACACAATTTTTATGTTTTTTTTTTTGTTGTTGTTTGCTGTTGTTTTAAATAGACACACGCAAATTATAAAATGAACTTTTAACGTCTTTTTCTTTCTTTCATTCTCTGTTATTTTTTTTTATTTTATTTATTGATAAAGCAAAGTGAAATGTGAAGAAGAACAAAACAGTACAGCAACAGCAACAGCAACAGCCTTATAACAAAGGCGCAGCGAGTGGTAATTAGTGAGCTTTTAGTGACTTTTAGGGCGACCATATTTTCTCTAAAGACTTAAAAAAGAAGGAAACGCACACACGCATCTTCAAATAACAACAAATAACCAAAAGGAAATAATGACATTAAATTGTACCGTTATTTTTGTTTATTTCATTTTTTTTAAGGTTACTACTCCTCCAACTTATTGTAGTTTAAAGGACGAAAACTGAATTAAATGTGCTGTTGTTTAAGAGCATGTGTGTGTGTTTGTGTGTGTGTATGCATATGACAAGACATTAAAAGTTAAAGAGAAAGAGAAACATTATAAATGTTGCAGAATGATAAATTAAATAAAAATACAAACACAAACACAAATACAAACACAAATACAAATACAAATACCGTATATAAGAAGAACAACAAATAAAACGTTAGTGAAAAAGTCATAAAGAAAATTGTCAGTAGGTCCTCTCACTACACATTATTTGTGTGCGTGAGCAGTGAGCAACAATATTGCATGAATTGTAGGCGGCAAAACTTATTTCTATGTGAGTATCTGATGTTGTCAAGGCGCATAATGAGCAACATCATATGTCTACAACAATAAAAACACACTATAAAAGGCTTTACTCAACCACGCACTCTCCCATACACAATTACAAACACCAACACCAACATCAACATCAACATCAACAAACTGAAGTTTTTCTTTCGTATGTTTCAGTGTATAAATTTGTATGTATGTACATACGTGTGTGAAAAGTATCAAAAAGGGCAAGAAGCTTTAAATGTTGTGAAGCATAGAAGTAAAGCAAAGAGCATATAAAAGCCTATATAATTAAATAAAACGCACAATGAGAACAACAAAAACAACACAAACAACAACACGAAGAACAATAACAGTAACAGCATTAACAATAGACACAGTTTTCATTCACGTAGTACTCGTACTGTCAGTAAAACATATTCTTCAAAACAGTATAACAACCGACTTGAGCCAAATTTGCCTAATAAAGTAAATGAAATAATGAATGTGTGTGATGCAAAAAGACCAGGAGTAATGTCTTTTAAGCAATAGCATTAAGGTATTTAATTCTCCTAAGTATACTTTCGTTTTATTGGGGGAAAAGACAAAAATTTTAAAGTATCCTTAACTTTAAAAAAGCAGATTTCTGGCAAAATGCCGAGAGTAGGTAAAAAGTTGCCATGAAAAGTTTCTCAAAAATCTATCGTTTGGAATCGATTTTAAGCTGTTGGTCACGCCACTCATGTTAAAAACTTCAAGCACGCAACATAAGTAATGGTGAGAAACTTGGTTCGTAATCCTTGTAATCCTTGTAATCCAATCAAAAACTTCGAGAGTAAATAATAATGCTCATGAAAATTTTCTCAATTTTTCTTTCGGAGTCGACATTAAACGATGGGACCCGCCACTCAGAGATAAAATTATGATGAAAGAAAGCTTACTCGAGTTTATCTTATGAAAGCACACAGGATCGCAGCCTACGCTATTACTATTTCCCGTATCGAGTTCTACTATTACCCTGCGCAGCCGCTGAGTGTTAATGCGCTGCTCTATTTCTTTGGGGAGCTCATACAACCCTTTATTAGATCGAATGGACCGAACATGTTATCTAGGTCTTTACTTTCAAATACTCCAAAAGCTGCTGCATCCGTGCTTAATAGTGTCCATGTATCTGTGCCATAAAGACACATGGGGAGAATGTGTGTCTTGTAAATAATAAGTTTCGCGCACGAGAGAAGTCCTGTTACTCCATTGCCTATTGACACCGTAGTAACACCAGACTGATATTATTTTTGCCATTAACAAGATGATAACAAATTCACGGTATTGGTTGTAATATGGGATATGCCGCATGTCTCTACTTGTCGGCAATAACTGCCATTCCGCAAAGCTAAAAGCAGCAATAATATCTGGTTTGGTGTGCTCAATAATATCAATGCCGCCCACTCTGGAGTTTAAACCTTCGGTTAAGTATTTAAAATTTTAGTAGAATCTTCGAATATCATTGCTACACATCTGCACAACTCACCTTCCTTATGCTCTCACTTTTACTGCTCTATATTTCTGTTTCTGAAAAAGCTTCACGACACTCCTTGTCGCACCATTGGCCTCTTTGGGATGGGCGATTGAAACCAAAAAATTTTTTTCGTTGTTGTGCTCAAGAAGGAGGTCTTCAATTTGAGTACAGCGCTCATTTTACAATCGCCGTAATCGACTTATCGAGGGAACTATTCGCAAGAATAGAGGGGAAAAATTCGAGGCCACTGGTTCAGTAAACGATCGACCAACAAACATCATACCAACAGAACGCAAGCTGTGCAGAAAACATCGTCTTTGTAGGTAAAGGCTGTGCCGGAGAAACTGAACAGTCGATTTCTCGATACTTACAAGAACTCGACCTTTCGCAGACCATAACTTGGCGCATATTGCGCTGTGACTTGGGCATGTACTTGTATAAAATTCAATTGATTCAGGAACTGTGGCTTCCCGACCATTTATTATGACGTGTGTTCGCTAAATGGGCTCTGGAGCAGTTGACAAATTACCCTAATTTCCATCTTCAGCAATGAGACCAAGGTCTGGATGAATGGGTACATGAACGAACTCAATTGTCGAATAAGATCTTAGATTCAGTCGGAAAAAATCACTGCTTGGTGTGAATATTAGGACAGTGATGACATCGCTTCGTATTTATTTGAGAATAATGTAAGCCAGTCCCTAAATATATAGTCCGGGGTTTATTAAACTCTTTTGACCTGAATTGGATGGTCTAGACACAAACGACATGTCAATTCAGCAAAATGTGGCTATCAGCCGCACAGTTCATGCTATATTGGATATTATTCATCTAATCTGATGAACTTCCCGGGACTGTGGTATTGTGTATTGGGTTCGAACTACATGGTTGGTCATGAGAACATTTCAGTCACGATTACCACCTAGTTTCTCGGGTTCGAATTAGTATGTCTACTAATCTTTCAGTGCATCATACCTTTAGTTGTACAAAACTGGAACATTTCTTAAGAAAGACAAACATCACGTAACCGGAAAGCTTAAATGCTGAAATGCTTCAATAATAGCGACGACTGTTATCACATAACTTTTAGACGCGTAATAGCATAAGAAATACATTATCAAACACATTGTGCAAGCTTAGCACCTGTCAATAGATATCAAACAATGCTTTCCAATTGAAACTATGAACATATGACTTGGACTAGTGTGCCAACAAGATATGAAAGACAGATGGAGTGCAAATATTCCGTTCGTTATAAATTGAATTAATGAGAAGCGTTTTATCATTTAATTCATCTTAGTTGCATGGATGGTTTAGTTTGTTTTGATTTAAAACATCATAATGCTAACACGCACATGCTCTCAGATTATTCGTTCATGACTTTTTCATATTTTTTTTCCATTTAACTTTGGCTATGTACATACATTGATTAACTACATACATCGTTATGATATAATATGAGCATGCTAGTGTCTGTATGTTATTAAATAATAATAACTGACAGATAGACCTGTAAGGGTATGAGTTTACATTAGCACATGTGTGTGTATGTGTGTAAGTAAACATTTTACACATTAATTTTCCGTGTTAAAGGCTTACGGCTATACCAGCCTATATTGTGTACATGCGTGTTTACAAAATATACAAACATACACATGCACAGATACAAATAACAAACTAACATGCATGCCATAACACCGTTATGTGTAGTAACACTCACAGTTATATATGCAGTTACTTTTGCAATACTGTATGCGTACTCACAAAGTTTTCAGGGTATTAGCCCTTCAAACATTTCTGATCGGCATTGTCTTTTAAATTGTTGCCCTTGGACAAAGTGAAACTTAACGGGAGTTAGTGATTGATTTAGTGACGTTTTAGATAATGCTGGCTGGCTTTTCCAGTAATTATAACTTCACGGCAGCATCCATTTACAACTAAATTACATTTGTTCGGTCGCTAAGAAACGGTAAAACTTTATTGATTCAATTTCAGTTGTAATGTTGTTGGCAATTGTAAAATGTCAACTGATTGTTGCGTAATAGAATAAGACTTGTGTGTGGTAGTAGGTAGGTACTCTGGAAAAACTGTGAGAGTAAATAAAATTGCCATGAAAATTTTCTCGAAAAATCGAACGTTCGGAATAGACTTTAAACTGTAGGTCCCTTCATTCGTGTACACAAACTAACATACGCAATATAAGTGGTGTAAAGAGTTTTTCGTAATTCTGACTGAAGGGCTGTAATGATCAATTATGTATGTATGTATGTATGTATGTATGTATGTATGTATGTATTCCTTAAACGTTTGAAAACATGGTGAATATTTATAGCACCTTTTTTTGGAACTTTAATCGTTTAGTTTTGCCAGCTACTACACGTTTTCTTGTGCATTTAATTGAGAATTCCAAATTATTTTAGCATACAAATAAAATCATACTTTTGCATCACCCTGTATTTGCTTCTGGCACCATGTGTCTGTGTTGATGTACATAAATAGGTGTCTGTGCAGTGTAAAATATTTTGCCTTCTGGGCAAAAAGCAAAAAAACAAAAAAAAAAAAAAAACAAAATCACAGTTTATGCGTAATTTTGATTTATTTGTTGGAATTAAATTTTTGCGCGTAATTTAATTTAATGAATGATGCGCCTGTAATTGTTAAAGACTTAAATGTGCAAAAAAAAGAACAGAAAAATTAAAAGATTATTTAACAGAATTTTTTGTTTTTTTTTCAACTTTCTGCCTCTCATTTCCGTTAAAGTGAACACCCAGGAAAACTATGCTAAAATTTTTGAGCAAAAAAAAAAAAAAATGCTCAACAAATAAAGCCTGTTTTTAAAAATCGAAAAAGAAAAACAAAAAAAAAAAGAATTGTTGTTGTTAAAAAGTTAAATGTTTTTCAGGCTATAAAATCTGCTTAATGCAGACATGAATTACGTTTCCCTTCTTTTTAGTCAAACTTTATTGTGAGATATTGTGTGATGTGAAATGAAAGCAACAAAAAAAAAAAAAAAAAAAAAATGAAATCAAGGTAATTGCATGCATCGTGAAGCGTGAAGAGAAGTGTAATGATAATTTTTTTTAAATAATTTTTATAAATTTCTTATTACGGCTTTAATATTGGGAGAATTTTTTTTAATGGAAATCAAATTTTTTCTAAAAATTTATTGTAAATCAATGTGGAAATTCATAAAATTTTTTTATTTTTAATTTCGTTAACAATTTAGAATAAACATTTAACAATATTGATTAAATGATTTTAAATCTATTTATCTAGCAACCTAGTAGGTATATTATTAGATATGAGGCCATGGTTCAAACCCCGGGTCAGATATATCCCGGAAAGTTAATAAAAATTCGCATGAAAAAGTTTTCCAACACATCTGTCGTTCTGCCACTCTCATGTATACAATGAACACACACAACTTAAGTGGTGTGAGAGGCTAGATCAAAATCCCGACTAAAGTATTGTACTGACCAATTGAGTACGTATGTAATCTACTATCACGCCTTCTTTTAATTTTCTTCATCCATTTATTGAAAAATTCTTAACGTTCTTTAAATGGCCAGCCAAAGGGCTCTTGTCAAATTGAGTATAAAGACAGCCAGGATTTAAACAATGAAGCTTAGATGTCCTACTTAATATAAATAAAATTTAAAATTCATCATGTTGTTCTACTTCAATGTTATAATTGAAGTTAATATCAATGGATTAACACAGTGCAAGCGAATCCAGGAAGGAAGTACGTAAGTTACGAATGTTTGCAGTTAATTAAGCAAGACAATGGTTGAGTTCTTACTCTTAGAAGAGCATCTTGAACAGGCAGTATCGGGTATTAATTACATTGCAAAACTTTAGCAAAAACCTCGAATTGCCTTACTATTGAATGCTGTGCTGATTTGCTTGTGAAATTTGATAAGAAAAAATTCATCCCAATCCAATTCATTGGAGTTCGTTTATAGAACTACCTACCGACTCCTCATGATCGTAAAAGGCTTTGTACCTTAACCATGCCAGAGTCTCTAAAAGGTTAAGTATTTCATACCATGATCTTTGTAGAAGTAGTGGCATTGTGGAAAATGAAACGACTGCTGCTTGCTCTGTCATTGTCTGATTTTGTAAGGAATGTTAGATTATATTGAATTGGCAGCTAAATCAATGGGCACACAGCTTACTTGCATCCTATGATAGTGTTGTATCACCAATAGTATATCTATTCTCTCTAGAATTTACTGTCAATAAATTCTGGGTACTCAAGAATTGTTTTACTTAGATTCCCAAGCTTAGGAAAATGACGGAGATAAATTGGTCGTTACATCTTCTGCAGCAGTAGTTATAAATTATTCCCAGTCTCCCTATGGTACAAAGACGTCTCGTTATAACTGCTAACAGGAATCTGTTCAGTTTTAAAGTAGATTTTATTCGGAACGATTTAAATTCGTATTTATTTTGTCTGGTTATTAAGCATGTTTACTTTCTCTCTCTCTCTCTCTTTGCTCTTTACTTTCAAGTCGAGCCTTGAAAGCATATATAAACCAAGATCATTTCGTATAATTTTAGCACAATTTGTTACGAATGGTGACTAGTTATTTGAGTTGGATCTCCTTTAAGGCTCTCCCGTACATTTTTTTAGATGCCCACATTGCCTCATTACATGCCCAAAAATTTTTCCTATTCTCTTTAAAAAAAAGAGCGCAGAAAAGTGATAGAAGAAAATGGTCGTTAGAACTTCTGCAGCAGTTGGCAGATTAGCACACGCAGTTGGCAGATTAGCTATAACTGCTCTGTAAATCTTTCAAGTAGATTTTCTTCAGCGTAAGTATTCAAAGCGTGCCATATATTTCTGGTTTCGTTGCATCTTTACTTTCTTTTTCTCGTACTTATTTTGCAAAGTTTATGCGCTATCAAAATTTGCTAAGTGTGTCCGAAATCATATGAAGGTAATCTTCTATAGAGCCACCCGGACATCCTTCAACGATCTTAACTGTGGTGTATATGTACTCTAGGAATCGAAATGGCCGCTCTACTCTTGTTAAATATGCATACATTACCATACGATATGCTCTGATAAGACCTTCGCATAGCAGCAAATTTTAAAGCCATTATTTCAGCCCGAAGAATACTACATGCATGAGTAATTGGCTATTACAATCCTTCGAGGGGTTACGATGTAGTTTCTCCTAGTACTGCAAGAAATCTTCTGATACTACAGGCAGGCTGCAAGGTACAGTCTAGGCATCAGTTGTTATAAAAAGATTGCAGATCAGGATTTGAGCGGTGTGATCTGGATCCATAAGTTAAGTTCTAGGGGACTAATTATAGGGTATTCAACCTACTAAATGTCAGCTGCTTTTTGAAGTTAAACACCAAAAGTGATGAACAGTGAATGACCATTGATTTTAAAATTGAATTTTTAAAACTTCAAAGCCATGTTAAAAAGATTTGTTAAAAAAATAAAAGCAACCAATAACCAACATTACCTCTCTAATATTCCCTATGACACAAAATCCCCTCAAATATTTATTTTTCTTTTATTTAAAAATCCGAATTTGATTCACTTTTTAATTGCGTATATAAATGTTGAAGATTTTACTGCCATTTAAAAATCGAAATAAGAAAACTTTCAAAACATAAAACAAATAAAAGTAAACGAATAAAGAAAAAACGTAGAATCAAGTTTGAAAATTAATTAAAAGTGTTGTTGCTTTTCTATCTTATTTTATTACATCAATTTTATGAGTTTTATTTTTCATACTTTCTATTTTCTTTTTTACTTTTTTTTCTTTTGTTGTACATTTTCATCATTTTGTTCGTTGAAGTTAAATAATGTCCGTGCAGATATAAAAATTCTTTGTTGCTCTTTGATTTCTAAACACAAGTGGTGTGGTCATTATGAAAGCACTAAAAAAAAAAAAAGAAATTAAATAGACCAAGGGACACTCACACACATATTAAATAATTATTTTAAAGGACACATAAGAATTGTACAACCAGATGTATGTATACATACATACATACATACGTAGAAAGACATTCAATTCATCATTTAAATCTTTGGTGTAAATATATTTACGTAGGTCACAACAATTGCTAAATTTCTTTGTTGTTTTAAATGAAATCGAAAATAAACTTTACTTAGCGACAGCAAATATGAAATTGAATTTCATTGAGTGTACGTGTTAGAAAAATTCTAAAAGTCAGATAGGAACGTAAAATATTCAATTCAACCCTTACGTGAAATCAAAAATTAAAATTTGTGAAATATTTTAATTGTTAGCCCTTGTTTGTGCTCCTTAAAAGACCATTGAATCTTCGATTCGGACTTTTTAAAATCGTTTCAGAAATATTTTGTTGCCATAAAATGGTTCAAATGTCTGTCTCGATTTCTCTGGGTGGTGCACAGTCGAAATTTTCAACTTTAATTTACTACGGCGCATAATTTAATCTGAATTTTGACCGAAAGACCACTGTGGTTTGTGGCTTATTGGCATAAAGCTGCCATTAAAGAAAACCTCTACAAGAAAAAGGGCGTAAAATCCCAAGATTTCGGTATTTAGTTCCCATTATTACCACGTTAGATAATCATGCCCTTAAATCGCTCGTGCAGACTATGCAATGTGACATGATCAGTGTGACACATCTCTGATTTATAGACGTTACCAACTGCTTTTACATTAACTCAAAGAACACAATCCAATGGGGTCATATCAAAAGATCTTGGTGACCAGGTAATGTTAAGCCAATTTGTACTTCAGCCCATTCGTTGAATTGGCGATGCATACAATGGAGGCTTGGCCTTAGTTCCTGTTCAAGTAGAGTCTTGAAAGCTTATAAGCCAATAACATTTCGTACAATCTTAGCTTACTTTCCGGCGAACTGCGGGGAAATGATTTATTTGGATCTAATTCAAGGCTTCCCCATACAACTTCTAAAGTTCTTCGAAAGCTTATAACCAGTATGAGTAAAACTGGTTTGAAAACAAATTCCATTAAATATTAAAATTTCCAGTGAGTGGCAATTCTGTTGTCAGACGAAGTAACAACGATTTACTCGCACTGGATCGAAGAGCTTGCGTTTCTTACGCTCTAATAATTTCAAGGCTACTGCATCAATCCGTGACAGCTTCTGTACCATAGAGAAGCACATCTAATATGAGCGATTTATGGAGTATTAATTTCGTGGCAAGAGAGATGTGTCTGATACTCAATTCCCTACTTAGACATCATAGCATCACAAGAAGGATCCTACATTCGATCTCCAGGGTGACATTATTTTTGCCGGTCACGACAAGATGTATAATTTCATTAACAACATCGAAAGTAGAGTTGTTGGCGGCAATATATATTTCGTGTCATAGTCGTGCAGTGGTGAAGTATATTGTTTTTCGATCATGATCGTTTTTGGTACAGTTTGTATGGATTATTTGAAGAAATTGCCTTTGAAAATGCTTGGATTGAGATTTAACTACTCAAATATTCATATCAGAGGCCAATATGTTACTAACTCGACGATAGTGTTGAGAATGCATAGAGATTCACGCAACGAGCTACAAAATGCTTTAACCAGTCAAAAATTTTGCTGAGTTCGGTATACACATTCTTAGGACAAACAGCTTAAAACCTTAACTTAAGCAAACTCAGGCGGAAATGACATGATCTTGTTAATTGAAGCCCCAAATATTTGTTCATCCACTTCAATCCTGAAGAATACTTGTATAAATGTGAATGGAAAACCTCGCATATGCACAAAAAAATATATTAAAACATCAGGACATTAAATTTATTTTAAATTCATCAGTTGTCAAGTTTAGAGTCGCAAATGTTCTGTGCAGGTTAACAATTGATTTGATTTTGAATTTGTAGGCCTTTTTCTACACGCCGTCGTAGATAATTTTAGCTACAAAATACTTGATTTCATGCTAATTGGATGAGAAAAATTTCGATTAAATAGGCAGCGTGTTGGTTTATTAGACGTGAGGCCAAAATCCAAGTTAGACCACTCCTACAAAACGAAATACGAAAAACTATTTCTTTATTGACTGCCTCTCAGCAGATTTCTGGCAAAAACTCTGAGAGTCAATGAAATTGCCGTGAAAAGTTTTTCAAAAATCTATCGTTTAGAGTAGTCAGCTTTAAACTGTAGACTCCCCGCCACTCATGTATAGAATTAACACACATACAACATAAATGGTGCGAGAAGGTAGATCATAGTTCTAACCGAAGAGTTGTGATGATCAATTATGAATTTGTATGTATGTAGTTCGGCTCAATGATGCGAACAAGTATGGTGAAGAATATCATTAACATAACAAGGATGTAATTTTTTATTTTTGATAAAGACATTCTTTTGAAGTTCTGCAAGGATTCTGTAGAGATATATACAATATTTACCATCATATGAGCGAATTTAATATTGCAAAACATATTTACAATAATCGTAATATGTAATCATAATGATAGAAAGAAATAAGAAAAACTATGTATGATTGAAAATTCTTGCCGTATATGTGTGTGTTTGGGTATTTTTTAAAATTATTAAAGAATATAACTACAATACATATATAAAGTTCATACAAACGAACACATCATTATGGTTATCATTACTCTCATCAAAATTATAGAACCAGTCATAATGGCTTTAAGAAAAAACACAAAAAAAGGAAAAAAATGGAGAAAAATATGATGCCAACACCAGTGGCCATTTAAAGGGAACGTGTGTGTGTGTGTGTTTTTCAAATGAATTTACGCTCGTAATATATTTGTTACTGGTCAGTGGTTTTGGTAATAGCAGAAATAGAAAATGCTGCCTTTTCTAATGGTTTTGCTGTTGAGTGATATGGCCAACAACAACATGTGAATGAAAGCTGCCAATAACTAATGCTGCTAGAGATAGGGATGTTACTGTTACGTTACTGTTGTTGTTGATGATGATAATAATGATGACAATGATTGAATTGTGTGGTTATGACCACATTAAAAACTAAACTTTAAATGTCATTAGACACATAATTGAGGTTGATGGCAGAGACTTTTTCAGACGCGCATCTAAGTGTGGTATTTATCTGCTGACCATTAGATAATGGCTTTAGGTATTCTTCCTTGTTTCTTTATTTTTTCCTTTCTTCTTTTAAACCATAATTAATTTGATTTGATTTTAGTTTCTTTATTCTTTTGATGTATTTTATGATGACATTAATGACAGCTTATGAAATCATTCACTTTTCATAGTGAAAATAATTGATTATAGTGTTACTATGAATTTTTAAATTTAATTCATAATGCATTTCTATTTAATATTAATACCTAAAACTGAGTTCAATTAATTAATTTTATAAATTTTAAATTTTTATTCCATCTTTCACTTTATGCTTCGAATAATTTGAAAATATTCATTAAACTTATAAGACAACTCATAAATAAAATCCTCATAATGTTTTGTTATTAAATTATGAACAGTTTATGTATGCATAAATAAAATAACGTTTAATTTAACAAATTTTATTTTATCTCTAGCATAAAATTTTCTCACATACATACATATAAACATACATATGGATAGGGATATGTCGACAGGAGACCGGCAAACTTTCAGGGTTGAAAAACTTATGCCTTAACACATACTTCCAGACGCCTTGCTTTTGTGCGCTACTGCAGTGGTCCATCAATCTTGTCCTCCCAAAGCAAACAATGTCGTCCTCATTCGCTTGACTTCCGCAGACCCCTCCATCAACTATCCAGTACTGCTAAAGCACGTCTATCAAATCAAAATCAGTCATTAATTGCAGACATACATAGTTGGACATTACCGACCCTTCATCCAGGATTACGATTTAGCTTCTTATACCCCACTCTGCTTGTGGGTGTTAATTTTTATACGCGAGTGGCGGAAGCTACACCAACCAGGTCATAAATAACAATGCGGGCACTATAATTAAGGATTATTAATATCTCTTGATCTGAATTGAAAAATCTGAACCACTAGCGACCCTAAAAGCCAATGAGGCTTCTGTCCAAAGTTCTCTAATGCGCTTCATTGATTCAGTGAAGTACACTTGAGTTTCCCCTATTTCCACAATCAGTACCCGCGTCTCCTTTTGACCACTGTGGTTACTGCTGCCATCTCAGCTTTTCTCTGATAAGAACATGGCCGCATTGAATAATCTGCAGGAGCATAAAGAGCATGAGTCATCATTATCTCCATTGAAGACGATGTAAATTAACCACCGGAATCGTGTGATTTACCCCAGTTTGACTTTTTCTTGTGGATCTTCTTAAGTCACAGATATGTGCGAATAAAGCCACAAACAATGCATCCGATTGTCACAGCCAAAACGACCGATGACATCAGCCTGATCAAATTCAGACTGATTATACGTCTGTTTCATTTTGAAAATTAAGCATTTCGGCTGTGTTTATCTAAAGAAGCCGTGATAAACATAGGGAGTGACCTTGTATTCCACATATAATGGCATCAGTAGCCTTTCAAGTAAATAAAAATTGCTCATACCTACTTTGTTTCTTTTATCAATTCAAGAATAGAAAGCACTTAATGAAAGACCTGTTACATATAAATATACCAACAGATACACGAACATGTATTTTTTTCTGAAATGTTCAAGTTTTTGTAGGATAAATTTTTATGCGCATTCTATTTTAGTCATGTTAATACCTGACATCCTCTCGTTATGAGTAAAGAATTTTAAATATTCATGCATGCATTTGCCATAAGGAAATTAAATTTCAAACCGAGATGAAAGTCAAGAACAAAACAAAGAAGAAGAGGAATAAAAAAGAAAAACAAGAAAATAAGAAAAGAAAAATTGTGTTTATTTTTATGTGAGTAATAAGAGGTTAAGCTTGCAACAAGAAGAGTAAATTAAGCCAAATACGTGCTTAAATGATAAGATATGCATACGAGGGGAACTTCAAAATTATTCTAAATGGCATGCAAGTAGATGGTGGCTGGTTATTTATTTCTTCAGTTTTATTTTTATTATGTTTTTATTCTGTTTCTTTGTTTTGTTTTAATTTCACCTGTTGGTTTGCTATGGGTTCGATTACCATCAGAGACTCTGAGTGTTTGTTTGACATGATATCTGATTACTCACAACAGGAAAAAGAAAATGAGAATTATTACAAAAAGTTGTTTTGGAAAAAATATTGTCACACAAAAAAATATTGTCACACACGATCATCACTTTCTTTTCTCCTATAGACTATCTTTCCTGTATTCCAACACAGTACACTACATGAATAGGAATCATCTCTTGACTTTAGATAAATTCAACACATGATAGACCGTTACAGAGAGGGCAATATTTATGGATAACGACAAACATCAATCTTTTGGTTTTAAATTGAAAAAATTGTTTGATTTGATCATGGCAGAGTCAGCGGAACAACAGAAACTCATCAGTACGAAATACACAAAATTTTATGCCTCAAACTTTCCTCCTACAATATTGGTACATGCATACATAAATACAGAATTGATCATTACAAGTTATCAGTCAGGATTATGATCTAGTTTCTCACACCACTTATGTTGTATGTGTTAATTTTTAGACGTGAAGTGGCAGGACCGGCAATTTAATGTCGACTCCAAACGACAGATTTTTTCGAGACTTTTCATTGGCAATTTTATTTTACTCTCAATCGCTGAAAAACTATTTTCATATTATATTTCGTTTTGTTATAGGTATCTGAACTGGGGTTTGAATCCAGGTCTTACGTCTAATATGTGGGTAATGACACGGTTGAACTGGTTGAGAAGTGCTAGGGCTTTAAGGTAATAGTTGCGCTCTTTTGTGTGTTTTTGGTCCATTTGGTTTTCCTTCGTCTCTTTATCCTCCCTTGCCTACCTCTTTTCCTCTTCTAATTTTTTCTAAGTCTGACGACTTCAAAATATATTCTCTTATAATATAGTAACCCTGAATCCTACAAGCGAATAATTTCAGAGCAGTACCTTGCCATTTTTATAAATTGACTGGCGATTTAATTTTTATTTTGTGGCAAATTTTAACAACCATAGTCAGAGGAAATTAATAACAACAAAAGAATTTTCCATTAATCCCACTGGGTTTTGCTGCCACGGTTAATAGTACATTTGCCTTGTTGTTATCTTAATTGAGACTTCTATCGACTACAATACACCACATTGAATACTTCAGGTATTATGAAAGAAATTTGAATATTTTTGGCTTAAAACGAAGGCAATGATAAGTAATTCCGTTGATTTATATCAAATGAAAATTGGAATGCTAAGTTCTGTTGAAAACTTTCAAGGTAAGAAATGATTTTGAAGTTATTAATCCCCAGAATTATTTCAACACTTCATCTTTAGCAAAGTCTTTGAAATCAAACGCAATTTCCTTTCTAACATTTCTTAACATTTTCTTTTTTGGCTTTTTTCTTCTTTATTTGTTGGTTGGTTGGTTGGTTGGTTGGTTGGCATATCTTTTAAAATATAATCTTCAAAATTATATGCTCAGAAAAATATTATCTTAACCAGACCAGTCATTCATAAATAAACTTTAAAAAGCTATTGAAAGCAAAGTGAAAAATAAAAAAAAATAAAAAAAATAATAATAATTGAGAATAATCATTATAAATTATGCAAAATAGCTGAAAGCGAAAAAGACTTTCCAAAAGAAAACCAAGGCAAACACAAGTTCCCTGTCTGTGTCATGTGTGTATGAAATGAAAATAAATTGAAACATATATGAAGTGTTTAGAAAAAACTGAAAAAAAGAAAAAGAAATGCAAAAATATTCCTTTTAAGTCTCTTAAACAACTTTCGAAATGGTAGAGCAAAACCATAACCAAAGTAAACTCAAATACTTGTCACATCATTTCAAAAGCTCTCACCTTCATTGGCTTATTTTCGTAAAAAAAAAATAATTACATTTTCATTGCGTATATGTTCGTCTTTCCCCTACGGTGCTGTCAGTTTTATCATAATTTTGAAATAATTTTATTTTAACCAGACTAATACAGACAGGTTCAGTTAAACAATACGATGCCCTACGTTGCTTGGAGGGCTGGCTAACGACATTTTTGCAAGAGAGATACAAATTGGCCAGTTGAACATTTTTGTCCAAAATATATCGTTTTTACAAAAACAAAATATGCCGTTATTAGTTTTGATGTATTCTTTAACAAATACCAAAAAAACTGCATTCTCGACGGTGCGAAGAATGAATTTTTTCCCCAAAATACATCGACGCACTGGGGAACTCAACTCAACTCAAGTTAGCACTGAAATGCAGCAATGAAAAGTGAAAAAAAGTTTGCAAAAACTAATTCAAAAAGATCAAATGCTGTAACCAATCCGGAGACTGAAATGTCCGCTTCAACGATAAAAAATTGTCATCGTAGTCATAGCTTTACTTTTAAAATTGAAACAAGGATAACCTATTGCAATATCCTCAGCTAGGAATGAAGAGCTGCAACAATATTTGCTCATCATCAATTTTTTTCATTTCGCCAACTTTTAGTTTTACTTGTATTTTGCTTTCCTAAGAACGTGAGGCCACGTGTTATTAGACGTGAGGCCTCGGTTCAAACTCAGTAGCCATGGTACCAGCAAACCTTACAATCTGATATTATGACCCAATAATACAGCACCTAGTAATTAATTAATCTTGCTAGAGAGCTTTAAATTTTTTCATTTAAAGGACAGTATAAAGGATCTTATTAAACGTGAGGCCATGGTTCACACCACAGGTCAAACAGAACAAAATATTAAACAAATAGTTCTTTAGGCAACTTCCCCTCAGCAGAAAAGAAGAATTGTGGAACATAATACAATGAATTTTGTGACAAATGGGTCCACTTATGTAAGCATTAACAGATTTGAAATAACGATGCTTCAATTTAAAAAATAGATGATCAGCCTATGTATATAATCAGATTAAAAAATTGTTAAACTCGCTTGTTTGTAAGCAAATAAAGTCAATGTTGTTAGCTAGACAGAGTTGGAAATGTGACAACTTATCGTCATTTTAAAAGCGTTTATTAAATAGAGAACGAAAACCAAAATATATTATGGCACACGAGCTGTAATCATGCTCAATAACTCTTTCAAAGTCATCTTAGAAATCAAAGGATTTAGAAAAAAAAACATATTTTCCTAAGAAAAAAGTACTGTTATTTACCTTCAAATTCTTTACAAAAAAATAATAATTTCCTTGAAGTATTTCTTTTTTTTCTTGATACTTTTTGAAGTTATTACCACAATTAGCATAAAAAAATTAAGTGGCATGATATTAAAAATATTTTCATTTCGAAAATTTACAGCATGATACGGAGATTATTTATTTTTTTTTCTACATGCATGTGAATACAATTACCGTTAGCAGTGTATTGGTAATGTAATATTATTAGCAACTTAGCATCACAACAATTTACCACATATAAGCGACAGTATGAAGAATATTTCTTTTCTCTTTTTCGTACATTTTTCATGCGCTACCACATTGATACTCTACACTGATGTAATGCTTTTGCGAAGAAGTTTGTAACATTTACAAAAAGAGTACAAAACGAAATATTTTTATTGTCGTCTTAAATAAAGGCAGGTTTTTGAAAGAATATTACCTCTTGACAATTCTTAATCGCCATTTTAAATACGAGCAACAGTTGGCATTATGATTTCACATATCAATTCCCGAATACGGTCTGTTAAGGCTCTAAAAAGCAAAAACTACATACATACATACATAAATAATCGGTCTTTAAAAACCCTTACCCAGCATTACGATTTTGTGTTGATTTCATACATGAGTGGTTGGATCTCCAGTTTAAAATCGATTCCGAATGACAAATTTTTGAAAAATTTTTCATGGCAATATTATCTCACTTTCAGGGTGTAGGCCAGCAATCTCTG
>QOCX01000802.1:0-78147 GCA_005959815.1 Sarcophaga bullata
GGGATCCCTCTGGGTACCTGCAAGCTTATAATTGACAATGCAATCGTGGACCTTGTCAACAGTAGGCGGGCGGCTTCGGATACGGGCAGAACGGCGCAGATAATCTGACCAAAGCTGGATAAGAGGCGCTCATCAGCTCTGCTTAAACTCCAAAGAAGTAAGCTCAGTACTGTTATTGGGGTTATTACGGAGCATTGCATTATAGGAACGCATGCGAGGCGAATTGGTCTTGGGAACCTTGCTAATGACTTCTGCAGAAGCTGCAGAGATGAGGAGGAGGATGAAACTGTTCTTCATCTACTATGCACATGACCGGCACTTGGTCGGAGGAGAAAGAGGCACCTGGGTGCCTACTACATGGAAGATCTGGATGAACTGTCATGTATGGATATTGGCAGTCTGGTATCACAATGGGCCCTTAGTGCGGTCGAAGTGTGTCCGCTCATGACTCCATCGACTCCTACCTACTTAATTATCTAGCCATTTCTTGCAGACAAGACCAGTGACAAGGAATATGATTAACTATTTTCTCTATTCTAATGATTCCGTTTCTAAGGGGGCGACCTCCAGTTAAAGAGAGACTTGAAAGTTACTTTATTATTGGCCATAAGGCTCTTGTGACAGCCGTGTGAGTGAATCGAACTTATTATCTTTTACACAGTATTTTAACATCCAGTTATTCAATTGGTTGTATTCGCCTATTCATGTATATATATTATGTTACATAACAGCATCTCATCGCAATAACCACATTGGAAAAAGATATATTTCCTGAGTAATTACGCGCCTTCACAGCATCTAGAATATTCGCCTGGAAGAATTGTCCGGAAGATTGGCCAGCCACCGGAGAGTTAGAAACAATTACTTTAATACTGTATCAAAGGCAAACACAAAATAGCGAGACAAAAACTAACAAGGCAGGTAGTCAGTAATAGACAAAAAGTTATAATAAAAAGAGCTATGTTAAGCACTGTGGTATTGTACACTGAGAGTTTGATCGTTGTAATTTAAAGATCGTATAACAAAGTTGATTGAGCAGTGTTATCAATAAAAATGTGTTTTTGTGTTTTAATTTCTTTTTCCCTCCATTACACTGCCGCCAACTTATGCCAGATCCCTTTTCCAAATGAACGACACTCATTTCGTATAAATAAATTATTATACGATCGTCAACGCTTAATAGCGTTCGGATATAAGGATATAATAGACTATGAACTTTTCCGTGTAATGAAGTTGACAACATACATACATACATACATAATTGGCCTTTACAACCCTTCAGTCAGGATTACGGCCTAGCTTCTCACAATACTTATGTTGTGTGTGCTAATTTTATACATGAGTGGCGGGACCTACAGTTTAAAGCCGACTCCGAACGACAGATTTTTTTGAGAAACTTTTCATGGCAATTTTATTTACTCTCAGAGTTTTTGCCAGAAATCTGCTGAGAGGAAGTCGCCGAAGAAATATTTTTTTCATATTTCATTTTTGATGTCTGACCGGGGATTCGAACCCTGGCCTTTCGTCTAATAAGCCAACACACTACCTACTAGACTACGGCGACTTCAATGTGAATGAAGTTGACAATGTTTATCAAATTAAAAAATTTATTTCTATCATAGAGAATTCACAATAATAGGTATTTGACACCAACGTTGATTCAGAATCGTTGAAGGAGAAATCTGGTACTAAGATTCATTCTTTTAAATTGAACAATTATTTCAATATAAGACGTCGAGAACTATTTCAGAACCGTTTAATATCAAAGATACCACCAATAGTGTTGCTAACCGAAGTGGAATATCATAAAGAAAATACAATAATTGTGCTAATCATATTCTAAATAAAATTGCCATGAAAAATTTCTTAAAAAAATCTGTCGTTCGGAGTCGACTTTAAACTGTAGAAACCCACCACTCATGTATAAAATTAACACACACAACATAAGTGATGTGAGAAGCTAGGCTGTAATCGAGACTGACTGAAGGGTTGTAATGGCCAAATTATTTATGTATATATTCTAAATAATAGACTCCCAGGGTACTATTACTATGCGATAAAATAAAAAAAATACACCCAGCTAATGACATAGTGTAGGTTGTGAGTTTTGTTGAGTAGAACTCAAAAATATTTTTTTATATTTTTTGAACCCTCCAAACTTGTTTTATTTGACAAAAACTGTTTTTTTGGACTTCACTCCCATATTTACTGGATACACAAACATATTTTAACAAATGTCACAAATTTAAGCTTTCTTAGAAAGGGGAGGAATGGGCGTCTAAAACGGCATGCATATATATAATATTCGACATGATATTCTATGATGTTTGATGAGGTAAACATGGCAAATGCTAATTTTTTCATATTTTTTCAAGTTTGTCTATTCATAGTAGAAAACTTTAATTAAAAAATATATAATGACATCTTAAAGTGCATTTTCTTGTGAAGAGCGTTTGATAAAATCGAACAAAAATTACCGTAGTTATTATTTAAAGAGTACAACAATCGTGTTATATTTTTCATATATATTTTTTTTCAAATGGACTTTCAGTTTTCAGAATTTTTGATGGATCTTGATTGTTTATTGGAAAATGTGTCAGTTTTATGTTTGAGCGACCACCAGAAGTTGGCCGATGTTTCCGCAAAACGAAATAATAATATTTGCAAAAAACACAAATATTACCAGAATTCTGGTAGTCGCTTAAACGTGAAACTGACTCATTTTGTGGGAAACAATCAAGATCGAACAAAAATTATGAAAATTTTTAAATTAAAGTTCATTTGATAAAATAATATTGTTACGTTTTTACCTTTTAAGAACGATTGAAATAGGAGTGAATTTGTGTTTAATTTTAATTAATTTATTTATTATTCGCACCATTTTGTGTGCCACTGTTCACAACTTATTCTAACAACAATTACTTTATTTGTTATTCCTTTGTTTATGCTATTTGCGATAAACAATAACAATTACGACTCAATTGTTCTATAAATCTTTGTTCTATAGATCTTCACACAAGACTGACTGAACTTTTTCTCTGACTTTTCATGCTTTGTCTTTCCTTTCTTTCTCTAAATCACTATAAATGTAAACATCGTCGCTACATTTATTTATGCTTTCTTGTTTGTATTTTGGGTAACTTGTTTACGTTCGTCCTTGCAGTGTTGTTGTTGCTTGTTTACTTGTTTATCCCTTTTTCGTTGTACTGATGTTATTGTTTTATTTTTGTTTATTTGTTAATCGGGCAAACAAGTCTGTTGTTTTTGTTTTTGTAGCTTTTGTTTAACATTTGAATGTTCAACGTTGTTACACCATTTCCATTTTCGTAACAATATATATATATAAAATATGACTCAGCTGTTATACTCTTTAAATAATAACTACTGTAATTTTTGTTCGATTTTATCAAACGATCTGTCAATCTCTTCACAACAGAATGTACTTTAAGAATGTCACCACTTGTTTTATAGGTTTTTATTTAATTTTGCAATTACGAATGGCCAAACTTGAAAAAATAAAAAAAAATAATATTTTCCAAGTTTACCCCATCAAAACTCATAACCTATAAGTTTGGACAAAATGTCTATGTATATCAATTTAAAGGCTAATCTCTCTCTTTTCTAAAAAACTTTGGATTTTTGAAATAGGTTCAAACATATTTGGGTAACCAATAATTTGGTCTGAAAAGATTAAAAAAACAGTTCTTTTCAAATAAAACAAGTTTGAAGGGTTCAAGCAATATAAAAAAAGTATTTTTGAGTTCCACTCAAACTAGTGAACAACATAGACTATGTAGTTACTCGGGTGTATTTTCGCTGCCGCACTATGTTATTAATTACTTCAATCATCCGCAAGATATCAATACCAATGATATCAAATCTGTCTTGGTATCAACGCAAAATAGACTTACCGAAAAATATATATTTAAACACAAATATTTTTAGATTTCAGATTGTATTGCTACCAGTGTTGGTATGAAAGACAAATTGTGCCGACCAACTAAAAATAAAGCGGGAAATTTTTTTTTAGAAAAATAAATTGACAAACTATTATATAGCCACTGAGGCTCATTTGACGCGATTATTTAAAATAAGCCTTTGCAGATTATATGATTTTAAGGATATGCTAGGCAGCGCATACAGAGTTTCAATAATTCTGATAAGGTGTTGACTTAAACATTTATTTATTTTATTTTATTACCTATGTGACGACAAACTCCAAGTTATAAAAATCTTCATTGAGATTTTTATCTGAGCATTTTATGTTGCAAAGCTGGTCTAAAAAGGAGAGGTCTGAGAAAGCGGCAATATCTATTAGAAGCTAGGAGAAAAAACCAGTGATTAGGACTATTCTCTTAATTTTTAATGATATTTCAGAACCTGATTAGATGATAGTAAACCCAGGCACGTTATTACGAGCAATATGAAAACTTTTGGAAAAACTGCTGATGTTCAAATTAACTCCAATATTTAACGCTGGTGTATTGCGGACCACAAATTTAGTTTTAGGAGGAAACATAAGTCTAGTAAACAAACCCACAATTTAGCGCAAACAGTAAGATAAGTATTCGAACAAGAAGACTGATTTTTCCTATTTATACTGTTCTCAAATGCATATAAATGATAAATTTTTCAATTTAAAATCGAATATCTTGAGCATATCTTACGCGTCTTCGGCAGTTAGTCGCACCAATCGGTGGTAAGGATTCCTCGATTTAGTATTGTCAATGCAGACGTGTTCGTCTTCAAAGTGAACTTCCTCTAATGCCCACATCAGATACCCTTCTCGTCACACCTAGAGCTCATAGAGCTCATTGTTGGTTCTAATGCGGATATCATCGTCAACTCCCATTGGACCAAAGATCTTATGCAGGACTTTTTTCTTGAATGCTCTCAAGGCAGATGAATCTGTGTGTAATTGCATATATGCTTCAGCGCCATAAACAAGCACGGAGAGCACTAGTGACTTGTAGAGTAAATGTTTTGTCACACGAGAGAGGTCTCCGCTACTCAATTGCGTATTTAGACTATTGAGTAATTCTACGTTTGATCTTCAGCCTGAGATCCTTTTTGCTGATATTTGTGGAGCAAAAATAAGCAAATTCGCTAACAATATTGAAAATATAGTTGTCGACCGAAGCCTGAGATTCGATACGCTGCATGTTCCTACTTGTCGACAACTTATATTTTGTTGGTTTCGGTACGTCATCATCTCTAAAGCCGAAATTGGTGTCGTCATCGCCTCGTAGTAGAATAGAGAAGTGTTGCCTCCATAACATCAGCGCCCCTTGCGAAGCTGTAGCTAAGGTTCAGTTTTCGTTCTGGCAAAAATATACTACGGGCTTGAAATTGTATTGGCAAGCTCAAATCGTTTAGAGAAACTTCAACGTTTCAACGTAAATGGGATCAGTTTACAATTAGAGTGTGTAATTTGTATTTTTGGATCCAATTAACAACAAAATACCTGAAGAACCTTTTTTAAACCAAATATTGGGGAATCATAAAATGTTAGAGACCTTGGGGCAGGACTACAAATTTTGAGTTTGTTGATGATTACGGAAGATTTGAGTATTTAATTTAAAGATTCCTTTATGCTTTACTGCATTTCACTAAATTAAGTTGCTGGATATTATAATATAAACATATTTATATAGTATGTTGGCAAAATTATTTTCAAATTAGTTTATATAAGTTTTTTTTCTAAATTATTATGGGCAGTTTAATATTTTCTCGAAAACATGCACACTTTCACTTAAACCATTTCTGTTTTGGTTAAAAACTATTTTCGATTTAGAATAGCATCTACTATGTCATCTTTTGAAGAAATGTTTATGTTTTATGCTTAAAAATGTTTCATTCCATCAAAGTTTTTGTAGTTTTAGCTCAGCATGTTTGTTGATATTGAATTTTTTGATGTCTCAAATTAGCTTTTTTTGTAGTATCAAAACCTAAAATATATTCTGTACTAATTGGGACACTTAAAACACAGTTTTTTGAGGGCAAATCAAACAATTTATTTATTTATTTTATTTTATTTATTTACTTATTCGTGCTCAATCCAGTACAACAAAAATATTATACATATTTGTCTTTTAGAATTGTAGTCTATTAAAAAGATAATTAGGTTGTTTGATGTATATAATTTTATGAAGAAATATAAGTGTACGGTAATTTAAAAAGTCATCCAATGTCATACAGTAAATTTGTCTAGAATTAAGCGCAATACTAATACTTCTGCTACATCCATAAATATATCTGGGAATATTATTGAACTTAACTTTGAGTTTACGTCTACAGACCGAGTCCAGGCCCCCGAAGTGGTCACATACTTACATAAGTGAACGGCAAAGTATATTATGATCACCTGTATCGGCACCTGTCTAATGATCAAGGAGAAATTATAATATTTCCCTACCTAAATTTACCCTTAATTCTTCAGTGCCATCTCTAACGCCGTTATATAGCCATGACCTGATTTGAAGCCAGATTATCTATTTGTAATTAAAGAATTTTCGTTGAAATATTTAACAATCTGTTCATAGACTTTGCGCTCAAATTCCTTACATAAATATGGCAATAACGGTCTGTAGCTTTTGTCGGGTTTAGATACTGGAATTATTTTCACGTATTTCCACATAAATGGAAATTTCGATTTAGTGAGAATTGTGTTAAACAAATGAGATACATATATTATGTAATGTATTCGATTCAATATTATCCGAAGAAGTTCTTGATGTATTCCAATGAAAGCAGTGGAGTCTCTACTTCTTCAAGAGTGACATTCGTAAACTGAAAATCAGTATTATTTAGATTAGAATTCGCAATTGTACTTGTAGTATATTAATAGTTGATATTAGATGAGGTATTATTATATTGGTAAATTCAACCTTCAATTGATCAACTTCTATGCCATATTCAGCCGCTGTGCCTTTTTCTAAAACACACATTTTCATATTCATGTATTTTCAATTTCATATATAGGTTTTCAAAATGTGTTTTAGCTCTGGTGTTCTAAAACTTTCTCATATGAGTATTGAATGTTGCCTTGTAAAAACGACACCTGTTCATACAGTTGGCATGGTGAAGATCATGTTCTATAGTATGCTATTCATCCCCTAGAGAAAAGGATGAGTGCTTTTAAAGTCACGAAAAGTTATTTTTGAATTCTGCGACGATGTCCTGTAATCATAAGATGGAAAAATTAGGTCATGATTTAAGAAAAGTGATGCTGACAATTGAACATATAGAAGAACACATGAAGTGCTAAAAACAGAACGAGCAGTGTTGCAGAGTTAGTTGTAAAATGTGTCGGCATAACTTCATTATTCTCCTATTAAATAAAATATTTCCATTAAAGTCCGCAGTTAATATTGTGTAGGAATTGTCAACAGTGAGAGAAGATATGAATTCCCCGTAATAATTTTCTCTCATGGTTAGATATCTTAATAAACAAGTATTCCAATTTGTGAGTGTGGTCATCATTCCAAAGACTTTTACTTAGAGGTTTACATATTAAACATAATTTTACATATATAACTATCCCACAACCCAAAGAGAGTCTATCAGGATGGAAAACACGATATCCTTTCAGATCATACACACTACCTGATGTATGGCGATGAAAGTAAGTTTCTGAGATAAGTTTCCTGACCCCTGAAATAAATAGCGAAATTAATTTAATTTGTTATTAAGGCTCTGAGCATTATTGTGACATGTTAAAACCCATAGTCTGTCTGCACAAAATACATAGCAAAATGCCTAAATTATCCCTAGAACCAACTCCATCCCGATCATCAGGATGAGAAATTAGATTCAATAATCACACTTAAAGAAACAATGCTAACATTTTCGAATTTTAAAAATATCGGAACAAAATTGCATATGCTAATTCAATATTGACAGTTATATACAGTTAAGTATATAATTTAAATACAAAATAAACCTAAAATAGAATACAATGAACAAAATAAACATAAATAGGATACAATATACAAAATAAACAATTTAAAATCAGAAAAATAAGCAGATCATAGGCCATATCAAGTAGTGTTGTTGCGAAATGTTTCGATAAGTCTATCTATGTTATAAGGTGACTGAAGCTTTACAACAACGGCAGCATCCTATTTAAACCTATTACTGTTCACCTGTATATTTTCTTTGATCATTACAAAAAAAACAGATGTAGTTTTCGGTGGACCACCAAATCTTCGGACTGTATTGTTATTTTAAAAGAATTTATGGAATTAATTGAATTTACATATGTTATACTTTGTGCTGCTAAGACCTACGAAAAGGTTGGAAAAAAAACAAAACGAGTGTTTTCAATTAATTTCTCCTCCATTGCTCTTGTTTTCAAATTAATAAATTCAAAAGAATGAAAAACAATCGATAACTAGTATGCAAATTTTGTTCAAATAAATGTGTTAAAAATTGTATTTATTCTTAAATTAGTTTAATAACTTTATTTTAAGATTTTTTATTGTTATTTTTATAATGTAAAAAATGAATGCGAAAATAGTAACGCGCTATACAATATATTTATCGATGTCATTGATAAAATTATATAATTTGTCACCCCTACTTATAAAAAACTGCAGATTTTCTGCAGCTTGTATACAAGACGCACACAAAATTAGAAAATAAACCTATTTTATCCGTTCTATGCGTTTCGCTCTGTAACTCGTCACAAATAAGTATACTGATTCTACTTTTTTGAAACACATTTCGGCTTTAATCTTTCATCAATTTCATATAAAAGATGTAAATTGTATTCACGAAACATTTCTTTTATTTTGTGTTGCAGTTAATCAGATACTTTTTAAATCTTCAAATTATAATGTTTTTGAACTTCATTCTTGAATAATTATAAGCTTCAAAAAAGAATAACATACCGAATTTATTAAAAATTTCTAAAAATTAGCGAACTAGACAAATTTTCTACGTTATAAGATAATACACGACAATTTCTACATTTCTATCTTTAAAATATTAGGATTATTGTAGAAAGGTACATTTTTGTCTTCAACAGTCTAACTCTAAGACCTTAATAAGAATAGAAAACAATTTTATTCATTTGCTTCAAAAAATCGTGTACATTTTATTCCTACTAAGTGTAGTTTGAATTAGACTGCATATGAGATTCTAAAGGAAATATATGTGTTATTTTTTTAGCAGAGGGTCTATATTTTCTGGAAAGACCACTTATAGATTATTATTTAAATAGGTTCAAAAATCAATATATTTAATATATGTAATATTATTATTAATCTCTTCTCAATCGAATTTAATATATAATACTTCAAAAAGCTTACCCCTGAAAAATATATTAGCTGTAGCTCAAATGTAAAGATGTCACTTTTTTTATTTGGTAATTTATATTAGTAAATAAAAAATACATTCATAATAAAATCTCAGCTCATTAAAGGCATTATTGCGCCGAGCTGGCAAATAATTTAACGCAACATATTATTTACAAAAGTATGTAAGTATTTTATTAGAAATGTTCATTTAAAAAATCAAACCATTTAATACTTAAGAGAACATATAATCAATTTCAATGTCGTATAGTTTGCTTATATTTTATAAAATATTTAATCGTATTGTATAAATTCAATTTGCATCGAAGTCTATGCCGTATATCAGAAAAGCAACAGTAGATGAAGATGAAATTATTTTCCAGCATCATTCATATTTTTAGGCAGACTTAAAAGTGAATTTATGAGCTCCGAATTACGTTTCAGCATAGGAGCGGTTAAAGTATTACCGCTATAATATCGGCATGGATTGTTAATAGATGGCGCATAGTGCACTGACGTAAGCCAGTTGACCAAGTCACGACTTAACTGAAATTAATAGTATAGTAATGATTTATTGAAAATGTTGAATTGAAGAAATACATGTGGAATGTATATTTTATATACCTCTTTATCGAAATAACGTTCCTCATCCGGAGTAGGCAAGCTTGCTGTAATGAGGACCGATGCTAAAATTAAAATCAAAATAAAATTGACTATGTTCACCATTTTCAGTTAAAAATTATTTAATGAAGTAATAACAAGGAAAGTAAGTTAACTATGTGACTGTAAGCAGGCGACTGACGAATATTTTCCAAATTACGGTTTAATTTATATCCTGTATCTCCGTTCTAACTCAATAGGAAACCGTAAATCCAGCAGAGACAATGTCAAACGCAACTGGCAAATGTTTCATTTACATGCAATAAAAAATTGTGTACATAATAGTGTTCAATAACCACATTTTTACTTATATATACGAACATAGTATGTACATTCATATGTAAATAATTGTGTGCATAGCGCAAGGTAATAAAGGCTAAAGGAAAAATTCTATTTTAAAAACAAAGCTTTTTTGGAAAATCACCATCCAGAACAAATCGTTTTTCTTGTTATGCAATAAAAATGTTTATAGTATTTGTTTATGATGTCTTATTGTGAATAAATATTTACAATCGATAAAAATTCTGTTGACATATCGTGAACGTTTATAGTCACAATTTGATTCAATGATTGAACTATTTTTTAAACTTTTGTGTCCTCTATGTTCCATATTAAATTATGTATATATTTTATGAAATCTAAAAACCTATATATGAAAACAATACTAAAATATTCGAGTTGTGAAAAACTAAATGGCCATAAATTAATTAATATCAGAATTGGTCGTTTGCATTAAAAACATTCCATTTTCAATAGGCCTTTTGTCCACACTTGTCTTTAGGATCTATGTGGTTGAAATTTGGTATTTAAATAGAAATTGTATAAAAATTAATAAACGATTGTCCATACCCCCGCATTTAATAATCAATTGGGTACTAAACCAAACCATAGAGGAGTTCACAACTAGAAAAAATGTTTTATGAGAAATATAAAAGGAACACACTTTATTGTACTAATAGAATAATATTCATATTCATCAAGAAAATTAAAGGGAAACTTCTAGCCATGAATAATAAATGTAAATAAAAGTGGAATAAATTGAAGTAAGTGCACTTGAGATCTGCTATAGATGGAGACAAATAGTAACCAGAAATAGAAAAATTACTACGATCTTGTGAACAATACTGATTTTTTTAGAGACATTGAAAAAGATTATAGACCAGAGGTCGGCACCAACCTTTAGAAACTGACAAGCAACTGAATACAATTTTATTCTCTTTTTTTTACGAATTTTGTTGATGTTCGTGTCTAATGTGAGCAAAAAACCTTAGATTTTTTAACCCCAGAGGGACACTGTTGCCGATGTCTGTTTCTGTGGCTTTTTTCAAGTTTCAATTATACAACCAAAGAAATATTACGTTAGGATTTACTAATAACAATAAGAAATGATCTCGATTTTTGGAAGAATATTTGTCAATTTAAATATACTGCCTACAAAGTCAAACAATCACAAATTCTCTCATATGGATATTTCTATATGTTTTGTTAAAGAAGCGATGGACAAAGTAGAACTCATCTTTTTTGCTTTGCGTTCCAGCATTTTTCGATGTCACGAGCGATATGTAAAACAACAATTATTAATATATTTTTACATATTTCACGTATTTTCTAACTGATACACAAATTGTAGAAATGTTAGGTAATGTGTATAGTGCACTTAGAAGAAAGTAAATTTGTATTTTTTGCAAAAACCTGTGTGTTATTAATAGCCTTTATTGTGCTATCATCGTATATAAAAGTATACTTGGACTTCTACTAATTGAAAAAATTAACTCGGCTTGTTCTTATATAAATCTTAAAAATAGCAACAGAAACAATATAAATATCTTTAAGGAAAACATGTCCCATTCGACAGTCACATATCCATACATAATTGGCCATTACAACCTTTCAGTCAGGATTACGGCCTAGCTTCTCACACCACTTATGTTTTGTGTGTTAATTTTATCCATAAGTGGCGGGATCTACAGTTTAAAGTCTACACCGAACCACAGATTTTTGAGAAAATTATCGTGTTTATTTACTCTCAGAGTTTTTGTCGAAATCTGCTGAGAGGCAGTCGCCGAAGAAATTTTTTTTTCATCTGGAGTTTGACCCGTGATCTCACGTCTAATAAGCCAACCGTTCCGTATATGACTACAGCGACTATCATATTATACATCCAATTAATTTTCTGCATAATGATGTACCATTTATTTTTCATCAACTTAGGTTTAAAGCTATAAATGCAGTCGAAATCAACACTCACGAATTACGATGTTAACCAAATAGTAGTTTTAGCGCTTGGTACAGGCCTAATTGGTGTAGGTGCTGTATTGTGACAAATTTTTGACAAAGTATTTTTTTCTTCTAGCGGCTTTGCAATTTTATATAAAATTAAAACATTCATATGTATGTGTCTTTCTCATTTAGATAATGCAATACTTATTAAGTGGGTTGTGGGTTTAATTCCCTCCAGAGACTTAGGTGTGTTACTCTACACCGAAGTTACTCAGCTCGTAAATAATTAAACAAACTTTGTAGGGTCATTATTCTGTTCGAAAACGTATCAGAGTGGCATCTTTATTTCATGGACCTGCAGCGTGATTATTGGTAAAGATTAATTTATATAATTCAGATCAGGGTTTTAAAGACGGTAAAGCATGGTGGCGGCAGTATTGTTATTTGTCGGCCATTTTCCTATTGTGGTGATAGGTCATAATATCGTTTACAAGGCATTTAATGCAATTGTTA
Source organism: Sarcophaga bullata (assembly GCA_005959815.1). Taxonomy (NCBI): domain Eukaryota; kingdom Metazoa; phylum Arthropoda; class Insecta; order Diptera; family Sarcophagidae; genus Sarcophaga; species Sarcophaga bullata. Next base: position 12,690 of record QOCX01000802.1, read on the forward strand.
TATTGGCTAAAATTTTGCCCTAAAGTGTAACAACTTTACTTCGAAGATAACAACATCAATGGCCCATTTGCGCGCCCTACAATATATGGTGATGCAACAATATGTTTAACTTTATTAACCTTTCTAAAGTGAATCCAATGGTCCGAGGATTTATCAATTTCTGCTCGTCGGTTGTGTGATCCAGTGATCTCTTTTAACATTAAAACCAGCTACTTTATATTAATATCTAAATCATTGAATGATATGCATCCTGAACCCAATATGGAAATCATTGAGGAATCTATGGCTTCTGTGATTGAATTCTCACCGCACAAAATAAATAACAGACGGAAGCTCAGGTCCTGGTGACATGGGCTGTCAAAACCTTTTCATCTGCTCTTCATCTGGAAAAATGAAGTAAAGGAGACTAAATCAGAGCTTTGAAAGATTTATAATAACACGACCAATCTTTGTTTCAATGAATCCTGATTTTTTATTGCAAGAGTTTAGATGAATATCTTGAATACCGTTAGTATTAGAAGAATGATATTTTCAAGGCAAGGTGATTTCGCTTCGAATCTTGTTAAGATCCTCAACTTGTTAAGAGGGCACTCCTTGCTGTCTTTAGTGACAATTTCCTTGATTGCTCTAATGAGGGTTTTGGCAGGTAATTAAAATCATCCAAACACTGAAAAATGAATTTAGATCCATATAACGAAACCTGAAAAAATCGATTATCGCTCTTATTGGCATTATTCTCATTTGGCATTTCTGTAGAAGGTTTGCGAAACTGAATTTATCCTTCAATCTGGAGAAGACATAAGTCCTATATCTTGCCTGGGGTGTAAAGGGGAACACGAATCTAGTTTTAGACAGTGTCCACATTCACCAGGCTACAGCAATTAAGTTTTTGGGAATCATTTAGACTTTTGGCAGTTGGTAATTTGATAAAGTGTCATGTATCTCTAAGGGGAGGTTTACATCAGAAATAGCACTTAATATAGCGTCTTTGTCAGATCAAAAGTTGAATATGACCAACTGTCTATGTAACATTCACCGAAATCCATTGAGACCAGATTCTCATCTTATTCCACACGATCCTTAGGAGATATTTGGATCGGACGCGTATCATACCTATTATTGTCAACTATATCCATTAACATCACAATCAATCAATTTATCATATTTCAAACGAGAGGCTTATGAGGTCCAGTTAAACCCTCGTATTTTCGAATTTCGACTTTCATCTTTTATTGCTTAAATGTTCAATTTACTAAGTCCCTTCTCCGTTATTTTCCTCAATCAACTTATCTCGGGAATTTTAAAAACTTCACTATACTGAGGATATTCAGAAACATGACTGATTTTCCAACCATGTAATATTGAGGAAAGCGGGAGCCTATAAATATACACTGATAGCTTCTCTGTTCTTGACAAAGAAGAAAAATTGAATAATCTACTATGGATTACTGCCACTTAATTTGGACTCTTGGTCATTTGAAATAATGTGCAAGCGAATGCTGTTATGGAGAGTACATCAATTACTATCGACTACGTACTTAATGACATTATAAGCAAGTGATTACTCAGAATGAAAAGGTGAGTTTGTCGAATCCTCGGGAAAAAAGGTGCGATAATTCACCAGAATACTTCCTAGCATCTCCAGATCAGTGTAGCTTAAGGATAACAGCATTGTCTCCCAGAATGATTAAATTTATCAATATGTTGTACGTTTTTTCTCAACAGATTGAACATTATTAGTAATAACTAATGCGTTCTATGCCAGGTGGCTCAGTCATCAGACAACTATTTTCTCAACTCTCTTCAGTTTGAAAACCAAAGACTATGACAACTTCATTTATAAGTGCTTTGTCCCGTTTAGTAGCAAAAAAAAATTGAAGAATAACTTAACTTAAGAAAAAAAATAACTTTGTAATTAGATCTTTCACTTCATTGACCTGCACGTTTGTCTTCGTATTTACATGTTCTGTTTGTAAATGTTACTAAATCGTATTTGTTTTCTTCCTTTCGTGAGCGCACGACCTCGCTAAGGTGCAGTTGTGCTTGAAGGATTATCGTTTTGGATCTTACAATTAATTACCCAGCTAACTGATAGTCTGCAACTGTTTTTCTTGATACTACCATTTTTTTTTTGATTTTTTACTCTTACCCGTACCGCACCCTAACGAAAAACCCTAAAAGGGTTATAGTTATTTTGATATAACAAACAGACTTTTTAAGGATTTTGTGTAGTAGTAGCGAAAAATTTTCTAGAATTATTCATATACTATAAGGCCCTGATAAAATACGCCTTTCTGTAGTTAAAAACCAACGGATTGATTTAGGTGTAAAAATTATTATCAAAATAGGGATAATAAAAATGAACTTACCACATTTTATAGTTTGAACATGAGTTAATTACATTAAAGAAATGCGGCAAAATCAGTCAAATCAAAACTTACAGTGTTACAATATTTAGACATGGTGCGAGCAGATACTAGACTGGAAAAAATTGCACTAAGAATTGTAAAGTCTCTTATGAAGAATAATCGAATTGTAGCAGAAACTACCATACCTCATCACCTAATTATTCCAGTAGAGAAATTAGAAATTCTACCCTAAGAGCAATTAATTATAATTCTATAAAAAACTGATGACAATGTTTATTTTTTCTTCGAGAAAATTGAAAAACGCACCTTTAATGTATTTTCATCCGAAACATCCGAAACAGAAAATAATTTTTTAAATTCATAGCAAATTATAATATTAGCATCTATCTCTGTCATTGACTAATGCTCAAAGCGTGCGGTTGTTTCTTTCTTTTATCTCCTTTGTTCTATTAATATAAATAACTAAGCTGCTTAAATAACGGTTCTTATATTTTTTTCTTCCTCTTCTCGTTGAGAGTGATCATTGAATATAAAATATTTGTTGTAACTTATAATACTTGCATAAAAAGAAGGAAAAAAACTTAATTAAATCATTATGGCCCCTGGGCCTCGAGATAAACAGCAATCAAACAGATTTGCTGTACTAAGTGATTTTATTGACCATCCATATAAAAACAACTTTGCTACTCTACCAAATGCTCAACTTAACCTATCAACAAATCCCAAATACATACTGGTCTCATCTGTAGAAAATAGATTAAGAAAACTAAGTCCATTTGTAATTCATAAAGGCTTCCATGCAATTTCTACGTTAATTGACTCCATTAGCCAATTATGAGATGGGAATTTATTATTACTGGTTCGTAATCAAACCGTTGCAGACAAGTTTCTAAAGGCAAAATCCCTTTTGAATATCTGTCCAATAACTGTTCAATACATGATACACTTAATTACGTTAAAGGTATAATTTACGCTCCCTGTCTCAACGACGTGTCGGAGGAAGAAATTGTGAAAGAACTTCGTCCTCATAGCGTTGTTTTAGTCTACAAATTTACGAAGAAATTGGATAATCCTAAGGAGGACAATGACTGTATAGATGGATACATGGTTTTGACTTTTAATTTATATATTTGCCAAAAATAATTGATGTAGCGTGGTACAAAGTCAAAGTAAGAGTATATTTCCTAAATCCAATGCGGTGTAAAAATTGTGAACTTCTCGGTCATACAAAAATAAAGTGCAAAAACCCTGAAACGTGTAGTACCTGCAACCTACCTCCTCATACAGATTCCCTATGTACTAGAATTCAATGTGCCAACTATCTTGAAAAACTTTCTGCATCAGATAGAAATTGTCCCAGATTCATTCAACAAAAAGAGATAATCAAAATCAAACTATTCAAAAAAGTTCCTACGGTGCTGACAAGCGTAAATATGAAATAAACACAACAACAAAATCTGTACAAAATATAACACAATCATACTCCACAATTGCCAAAAACACTTTAACTAACCAATCAACATACCTATCTTTAAAACGACTCCCAACATCACCGAACAATAATACTAATAAAAAACCTCTCCGACGGGAACCATCCATCACTTCACTGTCTACCGACCTAGAAGCTGGTATGCCATCCTGCAAATCAACCCGGCAAAATAAACATATAAGTATACGTTCTTCAAGTACTACTCAGCTACACCAACAAAAACTCCAGAAAAATCAACCATTAATAATGAACCTTCAACCTCCAACATTCCTACCACTTCAAACAATTCAACTCCAAATAAAGAACAAAAAACAAAAGAACAAAAAAACTTAAATAAAGTTCAAACAAAGTACTCAACAACGGATCAGCTAATAGCAGTTTTCCTGATCTGAATTCGTCCATCTAAAATTCCCCTCTAAGCACCTTGACCCAAGAACTTATCGCAAAAAATTAAATACTACATTCCAAACTCCTCTACAGATATAAACTATGACAGTTAAATTAATTACAACATAAAATACCGCAATTATGTTCCTCCTGCCTATAATTTATTGTAATACAGTCTACAATATCCTATAGTAATTCTACAATGGATAATTTTACGATACTACAATGGAATATAAATGGCTTCATTAATAATTTTAATGAACTTCATCTTGTAATAAAGAAACATAACCCGCGCTTTCATTTCTCTACAAGAAACTCATTGTAAATATAACTTAACTCCTATATCTCCTAAGGGATACACTACTTATTTTCATAACAACAATAATAATACAACTTCTAAACAAGGCGTACGTATACTTATAAAAATAAATATCCCACATAAAAGAATCCATATCAATTTGACATTACAAGTAATAGCTATAGAAATCTATCTCAACTTCACAACTATAATATCAGTGTACCTTCCACCATCCTCAACTTTTTCCAGTCAAGATCTCTTAAATATATTTGGTTTTTTTCGAATCCAAAACTGTCATAGGTGACTTTAACTCATGGAACACCCTTTGGGGTTCAACAGTCACAAATCACAATGGTCACATACTAGAGAAGCTATAATTGTATCCGATTTATTTGTACTAAATGGTGGTCGCCCTACACACCTCTCTACTCATGGCACTTTAACCCATATTGATATATCGTTTTGTTCATCCTCTTTACTTAACATAATGTCAATGGGATATTTTGGAAGAGTCGTTCTGTAGTGATCATTTCCCAATTATAATCAATATGACACTTAGTAAAACGACCAGATATAATCCTATTCGAAAATTTTTGTTAGATCGGGCTGACTTGCCGAAATTTAAAAAAATTGTTGATGATAAATTATCAGATAACAAGTATTCCTTAAATACTAACAAAGAAGCTTCTATAATAATAAAGGCACCAAGGTCTGCTGTTAATTTATCAATCCCTCTGTCAAAAAAATTTGCCTTGGTGGAATAATCAATTGGGATATTTACGAAATAATAAAATAATTGCTTAGAAAACCTTTAAAAAATGTCCAACTCTAGAAAACCTTGTAAAGTTTAAAAAAGAAAATTCCATTTTTCGCAGAGAACTAAAAAAATCTAAAAGAATCAGTTTTCAAAATTTTACAGCCACCATTAATAAAAATTCATCGATCAAGGATATTTGGAGCAAAGTGAATCCACTTTCCACCAATGGAACTAATAACAAGATTTTAGCCATAAGCAGTCTTTATAATACCATCACTGACGCTTCCCAGATAACTGATCTTTTTGCTGACAACTGGTCTGAATACTCAGCAGATCAAAACTTCTCTAATCTATTTATCCAATCAAAAAACATTCTACAAAACCGTGGTGATAGTATTAATAAGAATGCCATTTTTATAGAGAACGAAATTACAATCTCAGAATTACAATTAGCTCTAACTAAAGTTAAGGGCTCAACACCTGGCTTCGACAAAGTTTCATACCAAATGATACAAAACATCAGCCTTTAATCTAAATTACGTCTATTAAAACTATTTAACAACATTTTTGAATCAGGTATAATCCCAACTAATTGGAAAATAGCTTCAATTATCCCCATTCTCAAAATTGCAAAAAATTCATTAAATATTAGAGAGTACCGATTTCCCTATTGCCATGCACAAGCAAACTGTTAGAAAAGATTCTAGCTACACGCCTGTATTGGTTTATGGAAAGAAACCGTCTTATACCATCAAATCAAGTTGCCTTTAAAACTGGAAGAGGTTGCACTGACGCTTTACTACACATAGATTTTTATATAACCAAGGCTCGTAGATTAATTAAACTCTTTATTACTCACACAATTTTGTGTGCCATTGTTCACAACCTGTTTTAACGACAACAATTGCTTTATTTGTTATTCCTTTTGTTTATGCCCTTTGCGATAAACAATAACAATTATTACACAATTGTTCTATAGATCCATGTAACGGAGATCTTCAAACAACGAATGCTTTCTTTACACGCACAGCGTCTGCACACAAGACTGACTGAACTTTTTCTCTGACTGCATGCTTTGCCTTGCCTTTTATATAGCGACATAAACAGTTTGATGAAGGTTCCTGAAGCGAATGTTCGAGGCTTCGCCTTCTCGAAATCATCATAAACGTAAACATCGTTGTTTACATTTATTTATGCTTTCTTGTTTATTGTTAGTGTATCTTGTTTACGTTTGTCCTTGCAGTTTTAATCAAGTAAACAAGTCCGTTGTTTTATTTTTGTAGCTTTTGTTTAACAATTTAATGTTAAACGATGGTACACCATTTGCAAGACATGAGACAAGTACAGACCCGGAAGTCAAGCTGACCCATTGTACTACGTCTTAAAGAAGAGAAGGTAATAGAGGAGATAGGGAAAAGGACAGGAAGTAAGAAAGGGAGAATAAGGAAGTGGAGGAATAACACAGACCACAAACACACAAGAGAGGTCAACTACACTATTGAATCCATTGAAATCCATATCCGAGCTCAAACTACTAATGAATTTATGGAGAGCCTTAATATCGGCTCTCGACAAAGAATTCAAACCATCGAAGAAACAATAGTCCGGTTAGGATCTTTTTCAGATCTTTGTCAGCGATCTAATCTTGCAGTGCCCTGTAATAAACCCAATCATCAACTTTAAACTGGCCTTATTCAAGCCCAGCAGCCATCCTGTTCTAATAGATACCTAGAAACATAACATACCGGTCCACTTTCCCAACGCCTTTGCTCTTCCCCCTGATCCATCCATTGATGACGCCGTAGAGGTGGCAGATTGAGGGGTTAGGACCAACTATCAAATCGCCCTCAGAATATGAACCTAATCTAGCGAGAGTATTCGCAGTATCATTACCGAGTTTTCCGCTATGACCCGGAATCCAACAAAAACGGATTCGGTATGGTCCAATGGTCCTTAACGACTCTCGCACTTACGAACAAGCCGTGAATTACACCAGACCGACTCAATGGCCCTTAGGGCAGTCTAACTTTCAACTTGGCCTCAATAGTCTTCAAGATTGCAAAAATCTCTGCATGAAACACGCTACAGTCATCCTTTAAGGAAAGAGTTCCTTAACAAGGCGGAAACACAGCCTCAGGTACAACATAGTCGGTGGCTTTTTCCGAAGCTCCGTACCACCCCTCAAGCATGATGACATTCAGGACTCTAGAGCGTACTATTGATCGCTGTTTCAGCAGCCTGATTCCCTGAAACGCACAAATCAAGCGTAGTCAGACATTTCATAGTATCAAAGGCTGTTTGAGGGCAAGACTTTCTCACTACAGTGATACTTACGGAGTCAATCCACTGAACCCTATCTAAGATTTTCCGTTTCTTACCCAAGGCATTTCACCAAACAAGACAACCATCAGTAATAATCTGTCTAACAATCGCCAGATATATCCATATAGCTCTAGGTGGAAGACCCCATCTCTGAGCTGTGGAACTCCTTCACTAATAGAGAGCATTCAGTCCCTTCTAAATTCTTTCCTCGGTCTTTTTTTGCCAGTTCAGCTTGCTGTCTAGAACATCACCCAGATACTTGACTTCAGAAGACAACGTAAGCTCCCTACCGATTAACCTCGGTAACCTGAAGGTTTTAATTTTGGACTTACGCGAGAACAGAACAAGGTTTGTCTTATTGTGATTTATATAGAGAGGATAAAATCTCAAGCGCAGAATTCATCAGTTGCCTTCACTTTTACAAAAATTTACCGCCTAGCAAAATAACCACATCATCGGCATATATCACAAGCTTAAAGCACATTATTTTCAGACGCCTTAAACCAATATTAGCCACAAGGGAGATAGTACCCCCTGTGGAGTATCCCCGGGTTGCATGATTAACCACCCAGACTTGAACGGATAAGTCTATTACCCAGAATGTGAGTGATAAACCACACTAGTTTGGGACATTTATGTCCCTAAGTGAATCTTAAATCGAAAAGGTAGTAACATTGTTGATGGACCCCTCAATATCTAAGAATATCGACAGTAGGGATGCCAATTGGGAAATCTCAAATTCAAAAATCTGGGGATTTTCGGGATTAGCAAGTCCCGGAATTTCTTAAAACATGTCCCGGCATTTTCGGGATTGTAGATTCTTACATATATACTTTATAAAGTAAGAAAGAAATTTAGTTTATATCATTGTTTTTTATTTAATATTATATTATTTAATATTACATTAGGTAAGTCGAAAGATTACGAATAATGTTTTCCAGTGGCAAGAAGTTTCTTCACTAATGTTTTTCGTTATGTATGTATGTATGTAGTCACAGGTGAATTATTTTTTTTTTGTTATGCTTTTATTACTTTTGGTTCTGTTTTTTTATTATGTAACATGTGTATTGTGATAAAAATTAAAAATTAATTAAATTTTTAATAAAATTTTTTTTTAAATTTTATTTATTAAAAGAAATGCCAAAATCTCAGGATATTTCAGGATTTTTCGAATACGATTTGTCACGAAATATCAATCCTGTTTGGCATCCCTAGTCGGCAGTGTGTACTCAGCCCTAGCCAAATTCGCCTCAACAAAGCCTGTCACATTATGAAGAGTGCTCTCAACTGAATAAGCCCTATTGTAAGCATGTTACGACTTACTCAACAGAGACAGGTCTATGTTTGACCTCAAATATAGATCTATAAGTCTCTCCAAAACTTTCAACAGAAAGGATAAGAGCGATATTGATCTGTAATTCTTAGGGCCGACGAGATTGGGTTTATCGGCTTTCGATATAAACACCACAAGCACATCTTTTCAACCGTCAGGTATATTACTCCACCGGAGATTGTCCTTATACACGTCCACCAGATATTCGTATATCACCAAAATGCTGAAGCAGAGTAGGAAAGATACCATCCGGACCAGGCGACTTAAAAGGCTCAAAGCTCCCTGTAGCCCATTTGACCCTATCCCTGGCAATGTTTTCTTCCAATTCAGGCATCATGCCAGCATTATAGATGGGTTCAGCTACTCCCAACGGATAGCTATTCGGATCCACACAATTGGGAAAATGAGTATTCAATACACAATTTAGAGTTTCTTTTCTCGAAGCCGTCCGAACGCCATGTTTCTTTTGGACGAAGCCCAGTATTTTGGGGTCCCTAGACAGTATCCTATGGAAACGAACCACATCATCAACAACCTTGATACTTTCGAAGAAACTCATCCGGGTGGTTTTTTTTTTGAGTGCTTAATTTCCCTTTTATAGTCATCAAAAACGAAATATGAAAAAATATTTCTTCGGCGACTTCCTCTCAGCAGATTTCTGGCAAAAACTCTGAGTAAATAAAATTGCCATGAAAAGCTTCTCAAAAAAATCTGTCGTTCGGAGTCGACTTTAAACTGTAGGTCCCGCCACTCATGTATAAAATTAACACACACAACATAAGTGGTGTGAGAAGCTAGGTCGTAATCCTGACTGAAGGGTTGTAATGGCCAATTATATAATGTATGTATGTAGTCATTAAAACTGGATCTATATGCAGACCAGTCAACATCATCACCCGTTCGTTTAGCCTAATTAAAGAGTTTCCTAGTTCAGTAGCGAAGTCTTTGGAGTTCCGCTCCTCTTATCCGGGTAAGTAAGCGGACAAGCCTCTCTTTAACATGACGACAAAGTAACCATCAAAAATCAGGCTCGATCATTGATGCCACAAGTGGAATGACCCCTAAAGACATTAAGTTCCTCACCCACAGCCTTCTCAAATTTGATCTAGCCGGTTCTTTTTGGATTCCTAAAAGGAAAAATCCACTAGATAGATTAATACTGAAGACCTATCCATGTTAGAGTGCGTAATGTCAATTATAGCTTCCGGTGTACTACCAACGTTACGAATATTAAGCCCATTAAGAATAATAAAATTCAAAATCGACTGAGCCCTAGTATTTATATCATCACTACCCCACTGAGTGTTATGAGCATTCTCACTTGTATTAGGAACAAGTAACCTATGATCAGGACCGTTCAAACCCAGAATTCTATCCCTAAGGATCCAAGGTTCCTGAATAAGAGCGATATCAACTTCAAGGCGGCGATGGGTGGCTAGCAGGTTGTGTGAGAGTTTCTGGCATCAGCTATATCAGGATGACTATTTCTTAGGTGTGCCAATCCACACAATACTACGTCACCCTTTGCCCTTAGCCACTGATATGATATCTGATCAATCGCGATCCGAAGAAGATTGCAGCCTTTTCTTTTGCATTTTCTACCCCCTAACTCTTCACTGGAGGTTTGAAGACTCGATAATTCTTTAGCTCAGTTGGGAGTAAGGGTGGCGAACCTTCTAACACCTTGCTTGGGGCTTGAAAAGTAGAAGCAATTGGCTCCTATCCGCATGCAAGGTTCTATTCTTTTTGCAAGAATTTGCTGCTCTTGAATGGACACCGCCCGGGAATTCAGTTCTCTTCAAGATAGTGGAAATTCTGCGTTACGATTTCTCACCTTTTGCAAAATGGAAAGCTTGCGCTGAGTTTACTTACCTCGTCAGACGGAATGCTTTCACCCCTGCAGTCCGAATCGACTCGAATAGCTGATTGCACTATTGGGTTTGAAGCATCCTGTCTGACAAGTGGATATATTAATTGGGAGGTCACTCCCTCATTGATGCCAGTGTTAATCTAGACTGAAGGGGAGCCTTTCGATGATTGTACTATCACCTTCTCCAACCGATAGTGGGGAGACAAAGCCTGATTCCACGCACATATCTTATGTCGAAGTGCGGATTGCCGAAGCAGTCGACTCACTAAAGGACTCTGCCACCATCGCCACCCCCATACCACTTGAGGCGAAATTCAGGTCAATCTCTTTGTTGTTTTCAACAATCCTTGACTGAATTCGCGCAATGAGATGGGACTTTTCTTGTTCATTTTCAAAAGCTAGGTCGTCATCAAAGTTCATCATGTCCATGTTCTTGTTTTTTGTTCGTTATCCATGTAAATTCCATGAGTGAAGGGGAAGGGAGGTTGATTATACCATAGTCCCATCTAGCATAACAAGGACGTTTAACACTACAGATTAGGGGAATAGAAATTTTACGTGACAGGATGAGTCCAAGAGATCACCTAGAGACATCAGTTCGAAAACTGCCCTCTTTCGATATTAGGGTTACATTTAGTCATGCACCACTTTGCCAAACAAGTTGAAGATAGGTACACTTAAGCCCCACATCGCGACAATATTGTTACTCAGGTGAAGGATGAAAATAATAAGAATTCTCACAGGAACCCATACTTATCCATCTTTTTTAAACTTTAAAAAATGTTTTAGAGACCTCGATCCAAAAACGAACTATTTCAAGTACCAATAAACCATTTCCTAGTTTTTAAAATAATAATTTAATTAATAAAGACTTTTCGCCGAAATAAGAAGACGTTTTGAGATGTAGAAGAATGTCGATAGATATGTCGTCTTTACAATGCATATTAAAGGAATTTAAACTCTTAAGTAATCAGACAAACATTTCATCTTTCTGGGCAAATTATAACCCCCTTCTTTTAATCCAACAAAAATGTTTTAAAATTAATAATTGCATTTCAGCATATCCTAAATTCTGTTGTTCTGTTGTTGACCTTAAATCCTTCAACATTTTTTTATGCAACTTTGATTATCCTCATTTATGATAATAGGTTCCCCGATTTGTTCTTGAAAATCTGCCTACAATTCCTTCAACCAGAGTACTTCTTTAGATGCAATAAACTCCTCTTCTCTTATGGACAAAGAAACGCAGGTTTGTTTACGGCACGACCATGATACAAGAGCTCTATAGACTTCAAATAAATAAGCACTGTTAGATTTTCTATTAGGATTATTCTCACCCCATTTAGCATCTGAATATCTTAAAAGAATTTCATCACCGTCTGGAACTATATGTAGTTTTAAATCCAGAGTTCCCTATACTCTTTTTAATTCTAACCAGTCCTCGCCATCGTCTTTTGGCCCAAAATATTAACAGCTGCACGTCTGGCCTAGAATTCAAAGCTATATATAATAGGCACCCTAAGAGCTTTTGGTATTTGTTGTCGTTGCTTAGCATATTGTGCTCTTTACCACATTTTCCATAAGAAACTTCTATAGGAACTGACGATGGCTTTGAATCTTGAAGTCCATTCTCTTTCAACATCTTAATATATTAAAATTGAGAATTGAAAAGTAACTATTTCTTAAGCAGCTTATTTCCAGACCAAGATAATACTTTATTGGTCTTAAATCATGGATTTTAAAGCATTTTTAAAAATATTCTTTACCTTAACTATTGTCGACTCCTCTTTAGACGAAATAGGTATGTCGTCGACGTAGAGCTGCAGGAATGCTAATAGTGCCCCTGAATATATATATATATATATATATACAAACTTGGATTAAACTTACTTTTTACAGATTTTAACTTTATCAAAACATCATGGATTGTTTGGTTCCAGGATCTGGCGGATTCCTTGAGTCCATCCACTGACTTTTGAAGTAAACAAACTTTATCATCACTACAGCGTACTTTAAACCAGTTAGGCTGCTCCATAAAAATTTGTTCATTTAAATTGCTATTGAGAAAAGCAATTTTACAGTCTATGTGATGTATTTGAAGATTTCGTTTGCCACTAATTGCGAATAGAGTCCTTAATTAAGTGTGTGAGGCAACTAGTGAAAATACTTCTAAGTAATCGATGCTTTTTACTTTTACTTTTTTTTTTGAAAATCCATCTCCATTCAATAATATAGCAATCTTTTGGTCTTTCTACTAGTTTCCAGGTATAATTGTTTTTCATAGAACGAATTTCATGCTCCATAGCCGTAAGACAATTTTTACTTTCATCACAAGCCACCACTTCTTCATAATTTGTTTGTACATCTCTTTTCACACAATTTAAATATCGTTCTGGAATTTTGCCTTTAGTTGTTCTTTGTGATCTTCTCAAATCGGATACCCCTAGTTCACCTTCACTAAAGCTTTCATTAAAATCAAGAGTATCGTGGAACTCATCATCACCTTTGTTAATTGCCTCTCTTTCATTCTCCTCTTTGAATATGACTTCGAAGTCGTGGTTCAAATTCAAATTATTTTTGAAATTTATGAGACAATCAACCTTACCAGTAAATTCAACATCCCTTGATATGTAAATTTTAAAATCTTTTATCAACCATACGATAAGCTTTGGAGTTAGTATCATATCCGACAAGGACCATTTTGATTGACTTCTTAGATAATTTATTTCTGTTGACGTTAGGAACATGTACGAAAACTGACTCACCAAATAACCTTAAATGCTTTAAATCTGGAATTTTGTTAAAAACCTCTCAAAGAGAGTAACACCAGATAGTTTGCGGTAGACACAGCTTCACCCCATAATTCACTCGGTAACTTAGATTCAACGAGCATGCATCTTACCATTTGAAAAAGTGAGCGACTTTTGCGTTCTGCCACTCCGTTTTGTTCCGGACAATAACCAGTATACTGTATTGAATACCTTCACGTTCCATAAAACTTATTACTTCCTTATTGACATACTCTTTGACACGGTCGGACCTCATTATCTTTGGCTTCTTTTAAATGTAAACGTAACAAAGTCTATTAACTTTCTTGCCACCTTACACTTGTTTTTAATCAAGTAAATGTAATAATATCGGCTGTAACCACCTATAAAAGTTAATAGATGACAGTTTCCACTGGGTATAGGGGGCTTATAGGTCCACATAAGTCGGTGTGAATTTATTCCAAAATACTTTCTGAACTTATCCCTGTCTTTCTCGGAAATGGTGGTCTGGATAATTATCCTACTGGGCAAACTTCACAATTATCACTTATCACATATCTTAATATTCATACCAGATACCAACTGCTTTGAATTCATAACTTTAATAGCATCTACATAGCTTAATATTCATACCAGATACCAACTGCTTCGAATTCATAACTTTAATAGCATCTGCATGTCTATGACCCGCAATTTTATGGCAATGGTGAGTGAATACAGTCAGTTTTGCATACGTTCAATTTTACAATTTTGCATACGTATAAGCCACATTCTTTATTTGCAAGAAAAACGGTTTCCACATCTTTATAAAAATCAATTTGGCAATCCTTTTCTGTAAGACATTGGTACAAACAAAATGTTTTCAAAAGTTATGTTGTTGTACTTTTCATCGTTTGCTTTGAGTCGGATTTTTATCATGCCTTCTCCACTTGAAATTACTGTGCTATTATTTGCAATTACTATTGGTTTTCGACAGCTTCTGTTTAAATAAACAAATACCTTTTCATCATTACAAATATGACATGATGCGCCAGAATCAATGATCCATTTACCATAGCCATCTGTAGCTACAAAACAATAGTCTCTGTTCGCTGCACTCAAACAAAAATTATTATTAGCTACGGTGTTTACATGTTCTTGTTTCTTTTCTATAGCGCGACCAATTCTTCAAATGACCCCTTTTGTTACAAAAGTAACATACGATACCACCAAATTTGTTCCTGTTGTTTACTGTCATAATTGCCTTATGTGTATCATGTTTGTCACTTTTACGCCTGGGGTACTCTTAATTAATTTCGACTTAACATACATGATCGTTAACTCTTCCTCTTTTCGCGACTTCCATGCATCTATTAAATTACATACATACATAATTGGCCATTACAACCCTTCAGTCAGGATTACGGCCTAGCTTCTCAGTTATTAAGTTATTGTAACTATTTGGTAAACTGTTTAATAGCATGGCTACGTTCCATTTTTCATCAAACGCATTTTCACCCAGGTTTTGCAGCTTAAAAAATAAATCCTTCATTAAACCAATGTGAGCCATAAGTTCATCGTTGTCATCCAGCTTCATGTTGCAAATCTTCCTCATAACGGTTACTTTGTTGCTTAGTGATTTTCTTTCATGGTAGTCTTGAAGATTTTGCGACATTTTGGCTGCGTATTTTATTATCTTATCCGGTGTAATTGATCGTCCTCCACAGATAATATTGTTGCCCTGGCTGTTATCTTTATGTACCCAATTGTCATCCCATACTCCTTCTTTAATTAGCAGCATCTCTACTTTAAATTTCCACATGAAATAATTTTCACCATTTAGTTTAGCCACTGAAATTTTAATTTCGGTCGTTATTTTCCCTCAAAATTTTATTAAAAATCGATTCAAAACTTTCATAAGGGTGACTGGGCTCATAACCGAATAAAAAACAATGGGATGTTTATTTTTATTACGGATAAAAACTCTGGTCTCTATTTAATGAACTTATCTAATCGATGGTTTAAACAGGAAGGGAAGATAACAGAAAAATTACAATTAATATACTATAGGACTAAACGAAATCATTGTTTCAGATATGACAGCTCTGTAAATATTTCAATACTTGGAATTCGGACTTATTTGCACCCCATTAAGGTAGTCATACTTCAGGACGAGAGTGGAGCCATAAGGGCAGATTCTACTATAGAAGCTATGGCAGTAGATTAAGAATATTTCCATAAATTATAAAAATGTGTAAAATACAAATAAACAAGGAAGGTGTTTTTTATTTTTTTGCTCACTATACGTAACCAAAATATTTGAAAATCATTGGCACATAAAAAAGCAATCATCTGGGCTGACAACACAATCTTATATGAATTCACCTTGCTCTAGACTTTACTTCGTGACCACAAAAATCGTTTTGATAGTATTAATTAATTCTGCAATGACCGATTGGAATTCAGTTTTATTGAACGAAAACAATAAACATTTTATGCAAATCTTGATTTCCACATGTTATTTTATTTTAGATTTCTATATTCGCAAAATGTAGCGATGTTTGATTTTGACTGCTGTCACCAATAACCACTCATTTATTCTGCTTTATGCCACCCATTACCACTCTTTTTTTCAAGTAATTTATGATTAACATTCCAGAAAAAAATTAGTTAAAATAAATTTCCTAATATACATATTTAAAATTAGTATTTTTTAAAAACCATCCCACTCCATTAGACCAGGGATGTATTTTTATGCAACAAATGCGTAAACAGGGAAATACCTGATTTCATTTTATTTTGTTTTGGTATTTTATTAATAACGCAATAAGATCTGCTGTATGAATTTTACTACCATTTTTACGAATGAAGTACTACCCTTTAACAATACAGAATTAATATTTTCACAATTGCTTAGATATTGTTTTTATAAATCTTTGCTCCTATCTTCTCTGCAAACTCGTATAAAACACATCACTAATTTTAGTACAATTGACAGCTTGTGCTTTTGTACTATAAAAAGTTTTAGCACGTCACTAGTTGTAATTTAGTGAAAAGTGTTTTTGTGTGCAAAAAAGAAAAAAACCAGTTGTGGAAATAATTACGCCTTTTTTTTAATATAATATGCGTAAGGGTAAATAAATAAGAAATACATTGTAAAGGCTAAAATTTAATAAATCAAAAATATTTTAAACTGAGTATGTGAAAACTGATGTAAATATTTTCCTTTGTTACAAGTGTCTGTCTAATGAGGCTCTGCATACATAAACCAATCAACTCATCTGTGTGTAGTTTGTTATGTCGCATATGTGTTTGTAAAACTAATGCAATTTTTCCACTTTTGTATTGCAAAAATAAAAAGTTAAAAACGTCATTTCATATTTTGTTTAGCAATAAAATTAGCCAATTAGTATATAGTGGTTTTGTTGTTGTATTTATAAAGAAATAACTATAGAAGAAATTTATGAGAAAAAAAACTGCAGTCGACGCGGATATCGTCTTGCCATGGCCTACGAGCATACATAATGAGTCCATCCACTTTTTTCTTCCTTGTAGATGTACAGTTCGCGAATGAAAAGATTCTGACTTGATTTAAAATCGTTATGGAAAAGTTTCCTTTAAAAGGAGTTCGAGAAATAGTGGCGGAAGGAAATAATTATTTGACGGCATATCAGTCGGTTTTAAAAAAGGTAAGACAACACAACATTGTTCGCTCTTATTTGTAAGTGAGTTTTCAATCCTAGAAGATAGAAATTTGTAATGCCCTAGTACAATCCCTGTGAAACAACGTTAACAAATCTTTTTTAATATGGAAATTATAAATTTACGTATACTTCGACACATAAAAAACTCAAATAAATTTTAATTGGAAAATATTTAAATTAATACCCTTTCCATAAACATAAACATTTGAAAGGTTTATTTAATTCAATACATATTTTTATGTTAGAATTATATTTACCTTATTTCATAACAAATACAAAACACTAAATAATGCATATCATTCATACATTTGAGGAGCGAGTGGCAAAAATATGTAGATTTATTTCTAATTTCGTGATTTTTACAAAATTTAAACAAATATTAAATTAGATGCCATCGTTTCAAGGGCTTCATTCAGCCTGATAGAGATAATTTTAGACAGGTTAACTTCACTGGTATTTAATCGCTGAAAAGCAACAGGAACGTGTGCAAAATTTTAGGCTCAAATTGAAGGAAAAAAGAGCTTTTACGGCGAATCCTATTTTGGGGAGACGGTTCTAAAGATATCGATATATGAATATGATATGATACGGTGCTTAGTCAGCTCAAATTTGGATCAGTGTTTCGTTGAATCTAGGATTTTGCAGGAATCTGCTTCAAGAAATTTTCTTCGGTTTTTGTTGAAATACGAATATTAGCTGTCGATAGCATGCAAACAGAAAGCAAAATTGCAACATTCCTGAGAGTTCTCGATCAAATTTTGAGTGAATACATGGCGTACTTGTTCGCTTTTTGAGTAAAACGCCGACGGCTGGAGACAATTGTCGATGATTTGATGCAAAACTCATATTACTCTATAGAGAGCGACTTTTGTTAACTCATTATTACACTGCAAGAAACCAGATTCTGTGTCAAAATTTCTCTTTAAATTTGTACAAGAATATTGATATTCTTGTTTTCATCGATATAGACTCATTTGATAAAAAAATAACAATGGCCTTTTAACTTTCTGCTTCACTTTTTCGTGTTTTCCGCAATAGACGAATATAACGATGTGGTCAAGAATTTGAATTTCTCCTCAATTCTGAGGTTGAATCAATGTTGATTGAAAACGTATTCAAAGCGAATTTAGTAATAATCCTGCAAATTAGGTATGCATCATACAGTCGAAAGGAGTGCTAATGAAGGTTTGTATAATATCATCGGAAGGGTTGGTACCTGATGAAACTTCTATTAAAAGTTGCTTTTTCAGAAAACTTCCGGGCACTAAGTTCACGCTGGTATCTGCTTGGATTCCAATGTTATTGGAAGGCCGAGAAATATCGGCTTACATCATAAATTCAAATTTCGGTTTTGCAGACTCTTTCTCTTGTTATTACTGAATAATGTTACAAGGTCCCTCAAAATAGTTCTCTAAGGACAATTTTTCTCCTGTTTCGAAAACATCTACACCATAGCCACGTTAACGTAGTTTAATTATTGTACCTGTTGTTACAAGAAAATACTAAGTTTTATAAAAGAAATTTTTTCGATAACATTTTAACAAGTGTACTTCATCTTACATATATGCTTCTAAAGGCGACAGAAACGTAGACAAAGGGACAACTAAAGCAGCAAGTTGCAATTGAACTGATTTTAAATAGTATTCATTTTTTTTAATTTATTAATTGCACATTCCAAAATGTTTTTCGAATTATGCTTTAGTCTTTGCTTAAAATATTTTGTTTTAAGTTTATACCCGATTTTTGATTTTGAAATTTTACAGTTTTAACAGTTTAAATACTAGTTTTTTTTCTTAAATGTGCTTTATTTAGTTACTTAAACTATTTGGTCACGTTATTTAAATCTTATTTGGCAACATATTAGTTAATCAATTGTTTAAATATAAAATTATCTCATTAGATATAGATGAATGTTTAATACGGGTTTGCAACTTATATCATCGTTTGCTATTTTTACTTTTAGTCTAACGGTCATTTACCTGGAAACGAAACAGATTATCAGGACCACCCTTTAGCGGCTCCATCTTCCACTGGAAGGACAGCAGTTACAACAACTCTAACAACACTGAAAGATGAGGAAATGATAGACATAACGCCACACTCAAGTCCTGAAGAAAATTCTCATCACTTCAATTCATATAATCGTGGCAAGACAGCAGATAATTCCGACATGGAAAGGGATCGTGATGATTACAATAGTCATACCAATCATAGTAATAGTCAGCAGCAACGTATACATCAACATGTGCCAACTCACAGCGCTTTTGGGGATTCCATGGAAGGTATAAGATATTAACTTTATTTTGAGCAATAATTTCTGAACAATTGATTAGTTTGTAAACAGACGTTAATGTCAAACATATTTCTTTTCTGTCATGTGATTTTAAATGAGAACTACATCATTCAATTTTAATTTGATCATTTATTTTATTAGATACTCATGGGCATGTTAACAAAATGATGAGTCATTGGTTGTGACCAATTAAATGTTTGTTAATTGTTGTTTTGGAAACAAGTGTTTTGATTCAATTATTGGGATTAATCGATTAAGAAAAAGCTTCTCTAAGAGTTTTGTAAAATTGGTCTGTACGAAGAAACTTCATATATCCGGATATGAAATCGTTATGACCAAACTAAGAAAATATTTTATATTAAAACAAGCGTTTATAATTTTTGTGAGCTTTAGTAATTCGCTGGTCGAAATTTGGTTTAATAATTCTGAAGTTTTGAGATCAAATCCTGGAGCCTTTCTTAAGGTAAATTCAATATATTAAAGTCTTTTGCAGTAGTGTCTGGAATATTAACACCAGTTACTTCGTGTGCTGCATTTAAGTATTATCCTCTGGAAGAGATAGGGTGTTTTGGATTGGATCCGCAAAAATATAAGCTTTTTGTACATTAATTTTAGCCCAAAATTGTATTGGAAGGATATGAGTTGATAGTCTTTTTGAACCATTAGTTGCCTTTCAGAGTGAATAATTGTTTAAAAATTTTTGTCTTCTTGAATTTTTCTTTTGGTTTAACGACGGATTTTGATTTATTTATTTTTGAGCGGAGTATATCTCTAAAGCTGTCAATTTATTTTAAATTTTCTTTTTTCTTTTATTAATCTTAATATTTTCTTGTCTTCCTCTTTTGGCGAATGCTGCGTATTGAAACTTACTTCTATATCGCATTCAAGGTCACACATTTGTTAATGAGATACGATTTGAGATTTTTAATATTAGCAATATTTTTTAGGTAAAGCTTTTTGTAACGTCACTAGGCCAGACTGTTTTCGTGTTGACATAATTGTGCAAATTAAAACTTGACTTGCTTGCAGAAAGTTTTGTTCCTTTGTCGTGGTAAGACGTGGACTCCAAGAGGAGTGTTTTACATTGAAAGTCACATCTAATAATCAAACATTCACCCAATTTGTCGAATAATTACATTACATTTACATATTTCTCTATTTTATATTATGATGAGGTGGACTGTATAAAACAGGAATATTTTCTTTTTGTTTTGGAAAATGTATTGAAACGTTTGAGATTTGGAATTTCTTACATTTTGTTGCTTTCTCTAGATTTTTGTGTGGTTATTTACGGCGGTTCTACTTTGGCTATGGTATTTAAAATGTGTCCAATGAAGAAGAAATAAGAAACATATGTAACGGTTGTGCATTTTTAATTTTAATTTATTTATTGCCGACAATATTTTTAAAGCTTTGACTGTAGTCCTCAATTATTAAATTCGTAGCAAGTGACAAAGTTTTGCTATTACATTTATGTGTCTAAAATATTTATTCTCCTAGGTTTGCCATGAAATTCTTTCTGTATTCAATTATCGCTCTGTAGTCATTAACGTCATAAGTAGAGATTTTATATATATATATGGTTTTATTTTTCTCTTGTTTATTAAAATAAGGAATAATAAATAATATAACAATTATTATTGATACGTTAACAGTTTTCTTTTTTTTTAAAGGAAAATGACTTGTATAATCGAAAAAAATGAATACGGGCTCCGTCGTGCGTCTTAAGCTCTCGGGTTTTTCAACTAACTCACTACTCGTTCTTCTCTTCTCGCAACTTCACTCCCACATCTCGGCCATCCTGCGGGTTCATTTAATCAGATTTTTCATCAATTTCGTCACATGTTGTGGTACGTCTGAGACCTTCGCATTCTCCGGATTTAAGTACATCATACGTATCGTTTTGCTTAACCTTAACAACTTGGTATGGGCCCAAATATTTCGGCTTGAGTTTGAAGTCTCCTCCTAATTGAGTCCTTTTAATGGCAACGATGTCATTCATATTGTATTGTCTGGGCGGTTTACGTCGGAGATCATATTTTCTCTTTATTGCTTGTCCAAGTTCGTTCCTCTGTCCTGTCAGATTCTCCAGTTGGATATTGACTTTGGTCTTCATTTTAGTGCCAACAAGCATCTCAAATGTGGTAGTACCAATGCTTCTATGGTACGTTGAATTACTAATTTGCTGCACTCTTCCAACAAATTTGTACCATTTGGAGAGGTCATCAATACAAAGCTAGCCTTTGGACTTGTCCATTTGCACGAGGAAGAACTGTTGTTTCAAGGATGTGATTTATCTTCTCTTCAGCGCAGTAAGTCTTGAAATCTTTACTCGTAAAAGCTGAACCACGATCCGAGATGATTTGCAATGGGTTGCCAAAAATAGTATTCTGCAATTGTAGTCGGGATAAGCCATCTTTGGCTGACGAGGTCTACGTTGGGTATAACCAACAAAATTTGGTAAATGGGTCAATTACAGCAAAAATGTACATCTTATTTGTAGATTCGAAAACACCAAGGTAATCAATATGGTATGTGTGTAATGGCATCGCTTCTTTGTTTAGTGAATACAATTCACCTTCTTGTTTTCCTCATTCCTGTTTGTTATGACGCATGGGATACAATTAGAGATGAGCCTATGTATTTTCTCTTCTAATTTCGGTATGAAATAGTACTTACATATAAGTTCCTTGGTCATCTTGACTGAGAAATGTCCCTTTTCGTGTTCTGTCTTTATAATCTCATTGTACATACCCTTCGGAATCACTAATAATTCATAATCATCTCCCTTCAAGAAATAATCATTATACGATGACTTGTCCTTAATAATTTCTCTAAGTTGTTTAATTTTGGAAATAAGACTATCCTCGGCTATGACCATAATTGGATGTCGACATAAGGGGTCCACATGTCGCATTTGTGTTCCAGGCCGATGTTCAACGACATAATCGTATTCATGCCAAAACAGTACAAATCGAGCAGCTCTCGTACACAAATCCTTCTTGTCCAACGTCTTCATAAAAGCATTGCAGTCGGTCACCAATTTGAATTTTAAACCAATCAGATATACTCAAAATTTTTTCAATGCTTCAATGACTGCTAACACTTCTAAATAGTAACTCGTATACTTGCGTTCTGGTTCAGTAGTCTTCTAGCTCATGTAGTATACAGGATGTAAAAGGTTGTCATTCGGCGATTTCTGAAGCAGTACTGCACCATAACCGTCAATGGATGCGTCAGTGTGAACCTCAGTCTCATAATTTTGATTGAATAAACTTAATACTGGACCATACCATAAAATTTACAAGTGCTCCTTCTTCGTCCTTTGCAGGAATGATGATGTCATCGATGTATGGCAAAGCTATTCCCTAACGTGTCAAATCACAGAATATGGCGTTGACATGTCGCTGAAACACACCGGGAGAATTCGATAGATGGAACTTTCCGGAACTGGTATTGACCAGTATGCGTGACGGAAGATGTATATTTTCGGCTTTCCTCGTTCATCGGATCATGAAAGAATCCATTTCGTAGGTCAATTGTACAAAGAATGCATGCGTTCTGCAAGCGATGGAGTTGATCTTCGATAAGAGGCAGGGGTTAACTGTCCTTTACGATAACCTTGTTTATTCTTCTAAAATCAAGACACAATCTTGGAGTTGAATCCTTCTTCTTGACCAAAACAACTGGACTGCAAAACTCTGATTCTGAAGGTTCAATAATTTCTTCTTTTAACCACTTTTCGATCTGATTGCCAACAATACATCATTCCTTTATTGGTAGTCTTCTGGGATTACAAAATATAGGATTCTCATCCTTCAGAATTATACGCATTTCGACGTTAGTTGTATTGCATTTATTTGGCTCATAATTGCGTATCATTTCAATTACCTCGCATTTAGCGTTATCACTACATGTTTCATCAATATTAATTGTGCTTATATCATTATCAGCACAGACATCCATCACCATGCTACTATGTACTTCTTCAGCAATTTCGTCCTTAAGTTTTTATATCTTCAAGACATCAGGTGTAATTTTTATTTTAGCAAATAAACAAAATTCGTTTCCCAGTATCACTTCAACATCAATACAGGCGAATGGAACTACATGAAAAGTTAAGTTATATTCCTCACCATCGACTTCAACTTTAGTTTTAAAATTTCTAACCGGTTTAATTTTCCCATTGCTTGAAGTATTACCGAATCCAATCAGATAAAAATCAGATTTAAAAATTTCTGGTTTATTCAGCGAATTGTATACCTTTTCAGTCACGACATTAAATTTGCTGCCAGTTTCAAATAAAGGCATCCAACTTTGTTCCGGGAATTTAACATTCACCTTCATAATATTTTCGACTACCAATTGCCTGACGCTCGCTTTCTCAACTTTGGTTGGGCATTCCCTTGAAATGTGGCCAAATTTATTACAGCCAAAGCACTTTATACCCTTTTCCTTATCCCTGCAATTTTTGGATGTATGGCCTTTATTACTACAGGTATAACAAATTATAGCCTTTTCACTTTTAACCCCAGTCTTATTGTTCTTTGTTGATCTAACATCGAATTTCTGTTTATAAACTGCATTGCCTCATAACACTTAAGTTTTTCCTTAAAGTCCTTCAGATTACATGCACCGTACAATATGGTATTATTAATTGTCAAATCCCGTATGCCATCAATAACGTATTGCATCAGAGCACTTTGCTCTATATCGAAGCATTTTCTTTCATTTTCAAAAAATATTCGTGAACACTCTCATTTTTGTTGATCTTCCATTCCGTTAGCATTTTATGTAATTGGGCACTGTTGGTTGTAGATTTATATTCATCGAATAATGCTTGCTTCAATTTAATCCATGTAGTCCTTAAGAGATTTCTTAGCAAAAATAAATTTTTGAAATTCATTCCAATTCTTGACAGCCGATGTCTCCTCAAAATCATTAATCCAAACATCAACAGGTATAAGGCCACTTCCATCAAATGAAAATCTTGGCATATTAAAAGACGATGAGTTACACTGTTCTACGGTATATATTTTGTTTTGATTGTTCTGTTCACCATTGTTTCCATTTACTTCTTGTGTCTTGCATGGTTTTGTGTTACGTATTTTGTTGTTGTAAATCTTAATAACATTGCCGTCGCCGTTAACATTTGTCTGTTTATATGCTCCTTCTTCTTTACTTTTAACGACATCATTGCCAACATCATCATCCAAATCGGTTCGTATGTTTAAAATTGTATGTTCACCGTCCTCGTCAGCCTCCGCTTCATCGTCGCTCTCGTCTTCATCGTCATCGTCATTACTTAACTCGTTCGAACTTAACAAATGGCCCTTACGCATGTTCTTGAATATGTGCAAAAACAAGTCGTCGGCGTCATAATCCAAAGACAAAATGTTGCAAATTGACACCAAATCTGCGATACTCAAATTCTGCTCAACGTGTTCTGTTTTCTCTTGAAACTTCTCATCATCTCCATCGTAGTCAAAACCAAAGAATTCTTTCAATCTCTGCCTGTTTTTACGATCACCCTCATTTCCAAACACCAGTTTGTGTAAAGCAACAACAACAGCATGTTTAGCCGTTGACAAATTGTGTCGTACAGTAGCAAAATCTCCTAAAGTATACATGTCTCTTTGTTCCGTTTGACCGTTGCAGTTTTTACCTTATATTTTTTTCTCATTCGTTTTACTTCCGAACAGGAGTTTTCTCACCCATATATATCTTTCCCTATCTTACACGTATAGTTACGTTCGCGTCGCGATTGTAATGTCTTGTTGCCGTAAGTGACGCTTCTCTTTACGCTCTCTTTCTTTCTTTTCCCTTTTTTCTTTTACATTTTTTTCTTGGAAATACACTCTCACGACAAACAATTCCAGGCGAGCCACTAAAATTTATGGTTTTATTTTTCTTTTGTTTATTAAAATAAGGAATAATAAATAATATAACAATTATTATTGATACGTTAACAGTTTTCTTTTTTTAAAGGAAAATGACTTGTATAAATGAAAAAACTGAATACGGGCTCCGTCGTACGTCATAAGCTCTCGACGTCTTCTTTTCAACTAGCTCACTACTACAACTAGCTGTTCTCTTCTCGCAACTTCACTCCCACATATATATGATTGTTCATTAATCTACAAAAAAATTGACTTAAAAATAGACGATATTGAATTAGCGAAGTTTTGGTAGTACCTTTTGTCCTGAAAAGAATTGGAGGAGGTCTAATAAGTTTTTTGATATCAGCAAGAGGGCGTATTTTTGCAGCATTGATGGAAAATGAGGACGATACATCTGGTAGTAATTCGGCTTTCCGGTTTTTCGACCGTTTTTTATTTTTATTCGAATCCAATTTGTTTCTCTTACTATTTCTTCCTTGTCCGCTTCATAAACAATATCTTTATCCTCAATGATTTTGTGTTGTTTTTTATTTGGAGAGAAAGAATATAGTTCTTATAAGTTTCAATGCTAAATTTTCCGATTCCAGAAAATGAATTTTTTGTTTCAGACCCCGTAAAATGTTTCCAAATCTTTTAACTTTTTTTGAACATAATTTTCGACATTTGACATTTTGGTGATGGATGATAAACATTATATTAATATTAAAAGTTATTTTTTAATATGGCATTCCCGTTTTAATTCTTCGCAATAAACTAAATACCTGGCGCAAAATTTGTTCATCGATAGTTAAAATAAATATAAATATAAAAAATAAAAATATGGAAGTTGTAATAAATATTCCAAATTCCAATAAAAAAGAGTTACATTTATTGCTCAAAACCCGATGATATAAGCCAAATATTACTTACTGTGACGATCTTGAAGTATCTCAGTCACTTTCATCAATTTAAATTCACATCAACTTGGAAAATTTTCAGAATTTCGGGAACGCTAAAATAGCGCTCCTGCACGTATTTCTTTACCAATAAAATAAAAATAAATAAATAAATTAATAAAAATGCAATAAAAATTTATTTTAATTTTAATTGAAGAGTTAGGTTAGGTTAGAGGACGTGTACTTGCCAAATGAGACAAGTACAGTACCCGGAGTTCCAGTTGATCCTTTGTACAACGTCCTAACGACAAAGGATAATAGGGAAGATAAGGAAAGAGGAGAGGAAATAGGAAAGGGAGAATGAGGAAGCGGGGGAATTACACAGACCAACAAAACCAGCTTAAACTAATAATGAATCTATATAGAACCTTCATGTTGGCTCTCGACATAGAATTCAAACCTTAATCTTCTAAGGGCTGGACAGTTACAGAGGAGGTGTTCGATAGTCTCCAACTTCTCCCCATCGTAACATACCATGAAATAGCCCGGCTGGATTCAAGCGGAGTCAAGCAGAGCATAGTGTAGTAGCCTGAGGGCAACTCTACCTCACTCCACTGATACTCAAGGAGGCAATCCACTAAACTTTATCCAAGATTTTCCGTTTCTTATCCAATGCACTCCACCAAACAACATAACCATAAGTAATAACCGGTCTAACAATCGCCTGATATATCTAGCGAATGGCCCTAGGTGGAAGACCCCAGCTATGGACTTCCTACACTGATAGAGAGAATTCAGTCCTTTCTTCTCGGTGTTTATTTTAGTTCAGCTTGCTGTCTAGAACAACACCCAAGTACGAGTAACCTCCCTACCACCTAACCTAGGTGGTAGGGAGGTTACTCGTGGCATCATCAGCGTATGCCACAACCTCAAAGCCCCTGCTTTCCAATATTAAACCAATATTAGCCACCAGGAGCCACTAGAGAGGGGATAGTACCCCCTGTGGAGTGCCACGGGTTGCACGCCTAACGAAAGAATATCACCCTGATTCAAACGGATTAGTCTATTACCGAGCATGTGAGTGATAAACCGCACCAGAAAATCTGGGGTATGTATAACCCTAAGCGAATTCTCAATTGCAGAAGTGGTAACATTGTTAACAGCCACCTCAATATTTAAAAAAGCCGAGAGTGTGTACTAACCCCTAGCCGAATTCACTTTAATAAACCAGTCACATCATGAGGAGCGCTCCCAACCGACTTACCCCTTATGTAAGTATGTTGCGACCTACTCAACAGAGACCAAAGCTTTCAAAAGAAAGGATGAGAGCGATAGCGGTCTATAATCCTTAGGGCCGACGTAACTGAGTTTATCGGCACTCAACCATTAGGTATATTACACTACCGGAGGCACTCCTTATACTTGTCCACCAAGTGTTCGTATAATATATCACCAGAACGCTGAAGCAGGGCCGGAAAGCTACCATCTGGACCAGGCGACTTAAAATGCTCAAAGTTACTTTGACCCTATCCCTGGTAATGTTCACGTCCAAATCAGACATCATGCCAGCATTACAGACGAGACCAGATACTCAACGGATAGCTATCCGGATCCACACACTTGGGAATATGAGTGCTCAATAGAACCTCTAGGTTTTCTTTTCTCGTGGTTGTCCGTGTGCCATCGTTCTTCTGGACAAAGCCTGGTCTTTTGGGATCCTTAGACAGCATATTACGCTTTATGTTCCCTTTTATAATCATAATTGAAGAGTTTAACCAAATTACCGTACATTTATTTACTTTTTTCACATTTGTGTAGGGATATATTTTCAATCTATTACTTGAGAAATTCTTAAAATTTATAAATTATAGTACTTATTTCCATAAGTAAACAATAATAAAATTTTTAAAAGTATTCGTAATCAATTGCCTGAGCCTCGTTTTTTGCTCTTCCTAACTTAATTCAAATAATGCAAAAAGTGCCATGTTAACTAATAAAAACTACTTAGTTTTTCAATATATTTTATAAAACAAAATAGCTTAACACCGAAGTTCTTATTTTAACATCAAATTTCAAAAGGAAATAATTATAATAATTACACGACACTAGCATAACTCATACTCATTTATGTGTCTAATTGTTTTAGGCGGATTGTCATTCTATGGATCATCGGGTATGTAAATTTTTGAAAAGAAAAATAAAATTTTATATGCATAACATGCATATAAAATATAACTAACGTTAATTTTATGAATTTTAGAACCTCATGATGAAATACCTGGAATTGGACAGTACGAAGATTTCCATACGATAGACTGGCAACGTGATATTGCAAGAGATCGAATGCGCCATAGGTATATTGTTAAAAAACGGCAGGATTCTTTGTGGGATTTAGTTAAGGGAGCACATGATGCTTGGTCGGGATGGTTGTGTGTATTATTGGTCGGTATAGCGGCGGGTTGTGTGGCTGGTATGGTTGACATTGGAGCAACCTGGATGTCTGATTTAAAACATGGTATATGTCCACAAGCGTTCTGGTTTAATAGGGAACAATGTTGTTGGCCAACAAAACAATCTATTTTTGAAGAAGGAAACTGTTCAACGGTAATTTATTAGTTTTAAGTGACTGTGATTTTGTTTAATTTGACTGATTTCAGTGGAAGACATGGCCAGAAGTATTCGGTTTGAGTCGAGATGGCACAGGAGCGTATATTATTTCTTATATTTGGTACATACTTTGGGCGTTACTGTTTGCTGCATTGAGTGCTTCTCTAGTTCGCATGTTTGCACCATATGCCTGCGGATCTGGTATTCCGGAAATTAAAACAATACTTTCGGGCTTTATTATTAGAGGCTATTTGGGTAAATGGACACTACTAATCAAATCAGTTGGCTTAATGCTTTCAGTCTCTGCCGGCTTGACTTTGGGCAAGGAAGGTCCAATGGTGCACATAGCAAGTTGTATCGGCAATATATTTTCACATCTATTTCCAAAATATGGACGTAATGAAGCCAAGAAACGCGAAATACTTTCAGCAGCTGCGGCAGCAGGCGTATCGGTAGCTTTCGGAGCCCCAATTGGTGGCGTATTATTTTCGCTTGAAGAGGTTTCATACTACTTTCCATTAAAAACCTTATGGAGATCTTTTTTCTGCGCTTTAATAGCAGCATTCGTTCTACGTTCTTTAACACCATTTGGCAATGAACATTCCGTGCTCTTTTTTGTGGAATATAACCAGCCATGGATATTTTTTGAATTGATTCCATTTGTATTTTTAGGCATAATGGGAGTAAGTTTAACAAAAAAAAAAATTATGTACTTTAAGTAAATATTTTACTTCTGTATTACAGGGTATAATAGGGACACTGTTTATAAAAGCAAATTTGTGGTGGTGTCGTTTTAGAAAATTCAGCAAATTGGGTCAATATCCGGTTGTTGAAGTCTTAGTTGTGACATTAATTACAGGTGTAATTTGCTACCCCAATCCATTTACCCGTATGAACATGAATGAATTGATCTACCTTTTGTTCAGTCAATGCTCTCCAGGAGATGTTTCTAACCCTTTATGGTAATGAAAGATAGATATTTGTTTTACAATAATAATAATGATTTTTTATTTAGTGATTATACTCGCATGAACATTACAAATGCGTCATCGTCTATAGAAGTTACTCAGCTTGGCCCTGGAGTATACAGAGCTATTGGTTTATTAATATTGACCTTCTTTCTAAAACTTGCCTTAACAGTATTTACCTTTGGTATGAAAGTACCCGCTGGCCTTTTCATACCATCTCTTTTATTAGGAGCAATTATGGGAAGAATTGTTGGCATTGGTGTGTATTGAACTTGTATTTATCTGTACATAAAATAAAATAAAGTTTCTATTATAATTCCCTTAGCTGTCGAACAATTCGCTTATAGCTATCCGAACGTATGGTTCTTTAGTAATGAATGTGTAACTGGTAATAACCTAATAACTCCTGGTCTTTATGCAATGGTAGGCGCAGCGGCCTGTTTAGGTGGAGTTACCCGTATGACGGTATCATTAGTAGTAATTATGTTCGAGTTAACTGGCGGTGTCAATTATATTGTGCCGTTAATGGCAGCCGCTATGGCATCCAAATGGGTAGGAGATGCCTTAGGTCGACAGGTTAGCAAAATATGCAAATTGTATCCCTACAATCATAAAGTAAACTAATTTCTTACAGGGTATTTATGACGCTCACATTGCCCTAAATGGTTACCCCTTCCTCGATAGTAAAGAAGAATTTGCACATACAACTCTTGCGGCTGATGTTATGCAACCAAAGTAAGTAAAACTTAAAATATTTAAATTGCATCCGTCAATTTTAATTACTATTTTTGTGATGATTGTAATATCTTACAGTATTGTCAAATGTGGAAATATATTTGCAATTTTTAACAAAGAAAAAATCGCTAGGTACATTTTCACTTTACTCGATTGTTAAAATTTTGTCAGAATGGCTTCTCTTCCTTTGGTAGACGGATTGTCGTTTGATTATCAGGTCGTTGTACAACGAAAATTTTAGATTTTCCATTCATTGACATACTCTAAAAATTTTATATTTGTTTGTGAAATAGAAATGATTTTTAACGTATTTCTTCCTACAGCAATTATTTTATTATTTGTACATTTTAAGCACTTTATATTTTTTTTATTAAAAAATTGCTGTATCAACAGACAGAATATCTGATAACCATATTATACTCAAATGAATAAATTTCGCGTATCTGAAAATCAAATATTGATTACAACGTCTGCGAATGATAGCGAAGGCAGTTGACACGATTGTAAGATGAGAAGTTTATTAAATATTTTACTGACTTTAGTGAAGTTAAACCAAAAGTTACATACATACATAATTAGTCATTACAACCCTTCAGTTAGGATTACGATCTAGCTTCTCGCACCACCTAAGTTATTTTTGTTAATTTTATACACGAGTGTCGGGACCTACGGTTTAAAATCGACTCCGAACGAGATTTTTGAGATACTTTTCATGGTAATTTCATTTACATTTTTGCCAGAAATCTGCTGAGGAATTCACCGAAAGAATATTTTTTTATATTTCGTTTTGTATGGAGATGTGTGCCTTGGGCTTCAACCGTGGCTTCGTGTCTAATAAGCCAACACACTACCCACCATACTTTATAATAAAGTATTGTACGTCATTTTGTGTAATTTTTTCTATATATTATGAGAACAATAAAGTGTGCGAAAACACTTTATTCCGCATGATTTCATTTTTATGCCAAAAATTAAAACTGTTACTTTCCCGGGAACTGGCTAACGAAACTCACACGAATTTTTTTTTTATAATTTATTGATAAAACCTTAGATTACCTTAGAGAAACTCACACGCATTTTTATATAATTTATTGATAAAACAGAGTACCTGAATAAATGTATTGACATTAAAAACTCAAACTGGTTATTTGCAATAAGCAATATAAACTTGAAGAGCAATGTTTAGTTTAACAATGTTGTTAACATAATTGAAAATTTAAATCTGCAAAAGGTTAATATAAAAATGGACGACAATTATGAATAAATTGCGCTATTAAACAAACTATGACCAGATATACAGTTCTGAAGATTTTGTGGAATTATCTACTTCAAGTTAGACTAATAACAAATTAATATTTAACAAATTATCATATTAGGACAAATCTATTAAAAGAATACGACTCAATTAATAATGCAAATCTGTCCGTGGTTGACATAAGAACTAACGGGGACTCCTTTGAATTCATTCTCTAATGGCTAAGCGTCGCGACCGCATTCAATTTTTCTAAGAATGCAACTCTGTTCGCGGTTGACAAAAGAGCTAACGGGTACCCTTTGAATTCATACTCTAACGACCAAGCGTCGCGACCGCACTCTATTTTTCTAGGAGGAACGTACAAAATATATTTTCTTTATTCGATAGATGATTTTGTAATTGTTTTTATGAAATAATAAAAGCTAATATTTATTTGAAATCCGACTATTCTTCCGCATTTTTTTATAATTTTGTTTACAATGGAAATGTAAGGAGGTGTACTGGCAATAAGTGGCAACTCATCAAAATTGTCTTCTCATAGGGAAATCAAATAAACAACACGTAGTCGTTGTTGCAGCGATATAGATCGGACGAATTTGACCTAATAGAGGTATCCAAATTCAATTTATGCCATCAGAAATCTGACCCAAACGTTCACAGTTACATGGAAATACAGCGATGTCTTCAACATTACAATTACAGAATCACAACAAATAACAATGTACCACAACTATCGTAATGCGCAACTCATGTCCAGATTTTTCCGTAAACCTCTGCTTTGCCAGAAAATCCAAAGGCATCTTACGTACGGCCAATGAATATTCTCTTTATTCCCTCGTCAACAAAAACAGTATCGTCAATCTGTAACAAATGAATATTCACTCTCACAACATTCCATCGACTAATATTCTTTCGAAATATAGAGGTGCGTTCAAGGGCTGATGATAATATGGTATCGTGTTTAGTGTTATTTATCAATCGTAGGCATTTGATCCCACGATACTTTGCCAGAAACTGAAACACATGTGCCACTTTTCAGATACCGTTGTTAAGCTCATTTCTTCATTCCATGCTTGGTCCATTACTAAATTCGATTTACTCTAACGGTCTACCATCGAATTTGAAGTATTGCAATTTACCAATGTATGCAGATACGTTAGTAGTTGCTTTCCTTCTGATATTATAGATTGTGTTGTGAAATTGAATTGTGATCTATATAATGTGTTAAAATGGGCATTGACGAACGGTCTTTGCCTCAATCCAAAGAAATCGAAGGCATTGATAAAAAGCAAAGTAAGCTTTACAACACCATTACCAACAATTCAAATTAATAACACGGCAGTTCATAATGTCAAGAATCTGGGCGTTATTTTTAACAATAGACTTGAAAGGTCCAACTGGTCCAATTTTGGCTAACACAATACTTCACTCCGTTCAACATTCGTATGCTACTTGCAAAACCTACCTCATACCCATTGTACGGGTGTGTACTCTTTTCAAGCTGTGATGCAATGAGTATAAATAAACTGAAAATTACTTACGATATTGCCAGATATATTTATGGTCGTGCAAGATACAGCGTGATATCTGAATACTCGTACAAAATATGTAACGTGTCATTAGAAGATCTATTAAAATACATGTTATTTATGCTAAACAACCTTATTATCTGTATAGGAGATTAATTTTTTCCAGATCTAATAGAAGCCTGAAACATAACAGCTCTAGATAGCGCAAACGAATTTCTGGTAGACTCTTCTATATTAATGCAGTCCATCTTTATAATGAACTACCAAACGGTATACAGTTATTAAGTAATGCTAGGCAATTCAAAACTGCGATAATTACGTTTTTTAAAGGGCAGGAAAATAGATGATGCAATCATTAAATATTTTTTCAATTTAATCATATTTTATATAATTTATTTTTAAGCAAACTTATTTTTAAGATAAAAATTATTCAATTGTCTAAACTTATGTCTATGTCCTACCAATACTGTTTAATAGGATAATATCTTGCACTGTGTTTACGTTTAAATAAAATAAAATAAAATAAATAAATAACTAATTAAATATGTCACCCCAAAAAACGCTCAAGCTGGCGTAACAACTGGGAATTATATTTAGCAAATAGGCAATCACCAATTTATACACAACACGAACCAAAGTGCACTAAATACCAATTTTGTAACGCCTACCTCGAGGAATGTAATTCAACACAGCCTGTTTTTTAACAAAATAGATAATAAATCCATATAGCCAAGTAGGAAACATTGTCTCGCTTTTACCGGATTTTGATTCCTTCGTACATGAGTCTCTTAACTCGATGCAGTTGGTTAAGAGAGTTAAGCTTCTTTAATCGTCTTATGGGACGATCGTTGCGTTATATGGTTTACAGTAAAAAATGAAGGGCTTGGATAAATATTGGGTCGATTCATTAGGAGAAGTACTTAAGAATTGGTCACACTTTATTTATAAGTTTCTATCTGATTTTCCATACGTTGATAATGCATCCGGTGTTCAAAACAACAATGATTCGTTGTATACACGAGACTCCCCAGGAGTTATGTTATAAAATGTATGTTATTGGTAAAAATGGCGATGTAGCCATAGCTAGACTGTCAATGGAACCAACGATATAATTTGAAGAGAAAAAATATCCAATGAATACGTATCTTACAACCAGCTTCTCAACGATATGATCAGTTATTGCAATTATAATGAAATAAAAACACCCTCAAAAAATAACAGCACCGAAGCACAAACAAACAAGGACAACGGAGCCTCTATTAACAAAATCAGGTATCATTGTTCCAATTACGGTCATTACTTGATCAAGTGTCCGGAATCTCAGAAAAAGATTCGTTGTGAAATTTGCTATCGACCTTCTCATAAAACGGCGGGGTGTCGAACGAAGCAAGATAAGTCCGTAAACGTAAACAAGTCTTTCTAAGGACGTCAAGGTAAACAATGTATCGACCGAATCTTTTATAGATTCTGGTAGTGATCGTTGTTTAATGAAAAAAACGTTTTCAACCCAACTTGGTCCGTGTGAAATCAATTTAGAGGGATTTGCAGAAGGTGCATATATCTGTAAATTGAAGATCATTGAAAATGTTCTAATGGACGACACTACAAGTAATATAGATTTTTTAATGTGGAGAATGAAATGATACCAGCAAATGTACTAGTCGGGAAAGGGAAAAGTTATTGAAGGCGACAAATGTTGGGTACAAAATATCAATGCGATAGAATCTCAGGGTATCTCTACACCCGTCGAAAGCGAGCAATTAAAATCGTCTTAGAAGAACATAACAAAAGTCTCGCCAAAGGCGTTAATGAATTAGGAAAATGCAATTTAGTGCAGATTGAAATAACATTAGCCAGTATCTGTATGCACGAAACCATAGTAACCTCCGGAATAGTACATGCGTAAGAGACAAATGGTTGAAGTCTTTTTGGGAGTGCTTGAACCTTTTGAACGTTTAGATAAGTGTACATTTCTGGTGATGGAGGTCGTTTATTTGGGTCACTTGGTAAATGGAAACGGAATTATGCCTGGAGACGAAAAGAACAACGCTATTAGAAATTTCAAAACTCCAACGAATGTCACGAATGCAACGACTTTTAAGTCTGTCTGGATTTTACCGTAAATTTGTGAAGCGCTACTCTACTACTTCAGGATCACTTCTGGAGCCTTTACGTAAAAGTGAATTGGATAAGTTCAATCCTTTGGAAAATTGAAATTATTTGCAAGTGACAACCGGAATTTTATTTCAGCAGACTCTGCTCCGATAGTGGAGAACGGTATCATAGCTACAAACTGGTAGTATTGGCCGTTGTGGAAACTTAAAGTGTTCGTGTTTATCTATTGGGAAAACATTTTCGGGTAGTTACAGAATGGTAGGATGAGCTTCAACCCAGAGTTGCACGATGGTTGCTGAAGTTGCTAGAAGTTGATTGTGAGTTCGCGCATAGCAAGGGGTCTCAAATAGCTCATGTTGGCGCTATAAGTATAACATCTGATTTGTCAGCCGCTGAGCCCGAACCCGCAGTTTTCGTTATGAATATGAAGGTGGGTAGTTATGACTGGGTATTAATAGTGCAGCTTAAGGACGAAAAACTTATGAATATCATCAAAATTTTGCGTGGAAAAATTAAACCCTACCCCTAGATTAAAACAGAGTATGTACTGAAGAACAACCGCCTTATCGTAATGCAAAACAGGAAACGAAAGTCGTTATTCCTAAGGTAGTAAGGTGGTGAATTCCGAAATACTGTCACGATGATGTCGGCCACTAGGGATTGGAGAAAAGTCTGGAACGAGAGCAGCAAAATTCTTGGTTGTCACGTATGCGAAAGTATATGAGGGATTATGTAGCCGTCTGCTTCGAGTTCTCTTACAATAAAGCAGTAAGTCCGAGAGTAACTTTAATTAAGGCTATTTGGAGTCATTGTCTTTTCGTCGCATTTCGGACCGTTTATTAAAAGAAAGAGCGGTAATACGCACGTCTGATGCTTTCGCGAAATATATGGTTATCAAGGCGGTACGAAATACAAAATTTGTTCCTGTATTGTTTAAGTTGACCAGCTAATTTCAGACTTTGGCATAAATTTTACTTCTAAGATTTTCTATCAATTTGTCTGGTGGTCTACCAATTCCCAAAAGAATGCAACTTCAGGTTTTTATCCAGCTGGGATTTGATTATAACCCAATCAACGTAATACAAAATCACTTTGTAGCAGCTATACAGAATAATGAATATTCTCCAACGGTTATACCATTACACGAGGGCGACTTGGTGCTAATTGAAAACGATACCCAAGCAATCAGTGAATTGCAAAATATTTTATCGAAATATCGTGGTCCCTATATTGTAGACGAAGTTTCAATTCAGAAGTGACCGAAATGTCAATTTATTGAAACTGTTAAAGAATACAAGTCTATTAATAATTAAACACTGTCTGTGGTTGACATAGTCGGGGATTCCTATGAATTCACTCTCTGACGAAGTGTCGTGACCGCACTTTATTCGATAAATAATTTTGTAATCGTTTCTTTATGAAATAATAAAAGCTAACATTTATTTAAATTTGACTAAATCACAAAAGGATTCATATTTGTAGTAATTTCGTTTTTACTTTCGATTCCTGCAACTTCAGCATTTACAGTGAGAGTTTTTTCTGAAATGAAGTACAAATGGCGAGATGAGAGAAAAAGAATGTCACTAAATCTGATAAAAAATGAATTAGTTCTTTAATTTAAGTTTAGATTGTAAGGATGGTGTGCCACTGTTTACTTACTTACGTAGTTGGTCTTTACAACGCTTTAGTCCGGATTACGACCTAGCCGTAGTCTACTAGAAAGTGTTTTTATTAGACGCTAGCCCGTGGCTCGAATAATTTCTCGGACATCTCAAACAAACTGAAGCATGAAAAAATATCTTTCGGCGACTATCTCTCAGCAGTCGTCTGGTAAAAATACTGATAGTAAATAGAATTGTCATAAAAAGCTTTCCAAAAATCTATTGTTCGGAGTCGACTTTAAACTGTAAATCCCGCCGCTCATGAAAAAATTAACATACATACCATGTTTAGTAATGATAATTATTTATTAAAACTAGCGAAAACTAGCGAACATACATTTTTAAACATAACAATAGAGAAAAATAAATTGCACTTTGTATTTTTACGATGTATTTTTTTTTCTTAAGCTTTAATAACCAATGTGCTTTAATTTTACAAAAAAAAAGTGCAATAGGGTTCTATATGAACCCAATGAACAAAGTATTTCGGCTATTCATTTATTCTCCTCGTTAATATTTTAACCAACTATCGGAATCAAATCTCATGATTTTTGTGGCAGTACTTTGTCTAAGCATACCTGAGAATCTCAATTTCTTACACATAGAAGTCGTTCTGTTTGATATGGATTGGATGTCATATCGAGGTGGTAACCAACAACGATCATTGCTCGGAAAGTTTACGGTTGAAATTATCACAGCATAGAGATACATCTGGTTGGCTGTTTGAGTTCTTTTTTTGTTGTTTTACCTCTATTACCCTTAAATCCGCCCTCTATCCGACAAAACTTTCTGAATAGAGGTGTTCCATACAGCTATAAGCATACATACATACATACATAATTGGCCATTACAACCCTTCAGTCATGGTTACGGCCTAGCTTCTCACACCACTTATGTTGTGTGTGTTAATCTTATATATGAGTGGCGGGACCTACAGTTTAAAGTCGACTCCGAACGACAGATTTGTTGAGAAACTTTTCATGGCAATTTTGTTGTTGATGGCAGATTACCTTTTTACATATCATTATTTTTGTAGCCATTAGGTTTCTCTAAACCAGAAAATTAAATCCAATTAAAGCGTCGTTGACTTCCTAACATCCTTTACAATACCTTAAACTTTTTGAGGACTCTATCATTGTCTCTTGAAAACGCTGATTCCAATATGGCAGCTATATTTACCTCTATTTTCCGGTGCCTCTTATATTTTACCTGTTAATTTTCGTATAGTGCTCCATTATTCTCTTCCACTTCTATTATACTCTTTCATTGCCCGCGTTAACTTCTCAGTTGCTGAAGTGTATAAATTGTTGGTCATTCGAACAAGTTGTACAAACTGTATTTTCTTCATCTTCAAACTCATTAATATCAACCACAAAATACACAGAAACGAAAACTATGACGTTTAAAATACGCTCATAACAGCAGCCTTTAATGGCGAAATTAGAGGGAGAAGAAAAATGTTATTTCTTCTGCGAAGCAAATGTGTTAGAAGCAACAGATATACAAAATGAAAACTGGCGGATAAAGTTGAAAATTTAACTGTAGATAAACATTTATTTTGCGTTAAAAAAGGAAAACTTTGAAATATTTTTTAATTTCTATAATGCATACATACATAATTGGCCATTACAACTCTTCAGTCAGGATTACGGCCTAGTTTCTCACACCAATTATGTTGTATGTTAATTTTATGCATGAGTGGCGGTACCTACAGTTTAAAGTCGACTCCGACAGATGTTTGAGAAACTTTACATGGCAATTTTATTTACTCTCAGAGTTTTTGACCGGGGATTCGAACCCTAGCCTTTCGTCTACTAAGCCAACACACTACCCACTAGACTACGTCGACTTTCTATAATTAAAATTTTAAAAATTCCTTAATATTTAAATATTAATAGAAATGTGAAATGTGAGTGATTTTCGGTCACAATGAATATAGTTTCTTGTGCAAAAGATTATTAAGAAGCTAAATATTACAGGATCAAAATAAAACATACTGCTCGTAAAAAATACAAAATACATACTGTGGTAAAAAATTTATCTATGAATTTTGCCAATATTTTTAAATTTATTGAACGAAAAAGTTAAAAATTATTATTGTTATTAGTTCTTATTATTATTTATTAATAGTTTCACTGAAAACTTGCATTTTTATTAATACGTGTCAGTATAAAAAACCCACCCCAAAAGCGAAAAAAAACATAAATAAACAAGACAGAGAAAATGAGAGACAGAAATACTTTTTGGTAATATTTGCTACCCCTTTCACATTTCGCCATTAACTGACAAAATTCCGTTTCCTTACTAGTTTATACTGTGATATTGACGTCCTATTTCACAATTGTCCCTTAAACCGAATGTATGTAAGGTCGACCTAGCATAGAATCAGTGTTACCAGTTTTTGGCTGGTTTTGTGATGAAAAAACTGCACCTTAAAGAAATGATCAAATTATTTGTGCATTTTAAGTTTATTTTAGTTTATAAGAAACACAAAATACACAGAAGGGAAAATTATGACGTTTAAAAAACGCTCTTAGCAGCAGCCTTTGCTTGCGAAATTAGAGTGAGAAGAAAAATGTGATATCTTTTGCGAAGCAAATGTGTTAGAAGCAACAGATATACAAAGTGAAAACTGGAGGATAAAGTAGAAAAATTAAATGTAAGTAAACATTTATTTTGTGTTAAAAAAGAGTAAATTTTGAATATTTTTTAATTTATTCAATGAAAATTTTAAAATTTAATTAATGCTTAAATATTAATCGAAATGTGGGTGATTTTCGGTCACAATGAATATAGTTTTTTTGTGCAAAAGGTAATTAAGAAGTTAATATTACAAGATCAAAATAAGACATACAG
Organism: Sarcophaga bullata; assembly: GCA_005959815.1. Classification (NCBI taxonomy): domain Eukaryota; kingdom Metazoa; phylum Arthropoda; class Insecta; order Diptera; family Sarcophagidae; genus Sarcophaga; species Sarcophaga bullata. Next base: position 52,760 of record QOCX01000802.1, read on the forward strand.
CTCATAAAAAAATTTTCTTGCTGAAATTTGCCAATATTTTTTAATTTATTGAACGAAAAAGTGAAAAGTTATTATTATTATTAGTTCTTCTTATTATTTTTTAATAGTTTAACACAAAAATTACATTTTTTATTAACACGCGCCAATATAAAAAACCCACCCAGAGAAAATGAGAGAGAGACAGAAATACTTTTTTGGTAATATTTGCTATCCCTCTCACATTTCGCCAGTAATTCTCAAATTCCGTTTCCTTACTGGTTATGCTGTGATAAGAAAAAGATTTAGTTTATAAGGAAAAAATACAATTTCTCTATTATGTGTTTTATTATATAATAGAATATTATTTTATAAAGTAACACAAAAAAAATTTAAGTAAAAACATAACATAAAAAATATCGCTGTTTTTTAATCAGATTTCTAACATATTCCAGTAGTCAAAAATCAAATACACTTTCCTTAAAAATTCAGTTTCCTATGTTAACGAATAACAGATTTAAAGTAATTTAAAAAAGTTTAAGTTTAAGTTATTTATTTTTTTGTTTATATTGAAACTTTTCTTAAAGTATACTGATCACTTCCACATGCCTGTATTATTTCTCTTTCGATAATTTGAATGAAGGAGGAGTATATCTTTTTTAATTAGTTCAAAAAGCCCTAACTTTTTTTTTAACAAAATTAAGCAATTATAAGTCCTATCTCACATAACCTAATTAAATATAGGAAAAAAAATTAAATAGAATTGAATTTATTTCCCTTTTTCTGTGAAGTGGCTGAAAATTGATATATGACCCCTCTATATTTAAGCCATCGATATCTTATTCAATTCATTCACATAGAGTTGCTAGTAATAACTATATTATAAAATTATATTATTATATATTTTCTAAACAAAAGTAAGAACAAAAAATTCGCTTGTTGTTGCTAACTTCTCATAACCATTTACAAAGCAAATTTCTATGAACCGTTTATTTTGTTTTATCTTCTTGCTATACAACAGATGTTGGGACAAAGAGGACATGATTAAAATGTGACTATAGTTGTAGTTAATAATGTTTTCAAGTGCAACCTACCATTTTTAAGTGTAACCTAATATTTTCAAGTGTAACCTAATAATATATATGCATCGAGATAATTTCTCATTCGACATGAACCATCTAAAAAAGATGACAGCAGCTGAAGGCATTTTTGCTCTTTTTTACGAACTTGGTTGAAGTTCGTGTCATATGTGTGCAGCGTTGCCAGTAATTTTTTTCGAAAAACTTTATTTCTGGGGAAAGAACTTTTTTTTTACAAAAAACAACTTATTTTCTACGAAAGTACCAATATTTCTAAAGGAAACACCGGAGGCCGGCGCTCTCTGTTTGTGTTTCTTTGTTACTTTTGCCCGGGACTAATAAAACTCAATATTTTATTTGAAATGTATTGAATTTATTGAAAAAATTTAAAATTGAATTTTGTTGAAAAACTTGATTTGTCAGGAAACAACTTTAATGAAAAGTTTTTCGCATCTCAAAAAACCTGAAAAAAGGGAAAACTTAGCATATGTCAACGCTGTATGTGTGTAAAAATCCGAAGATGTTCGGCCCACGGTGGCTATTGGCGCCAACCTCTGATATGCGATAATATAGCAAAGACATATAAAACTGATTGTAAATACAAGAATGAAATAGTAGCGGTAATTGCGTTGAAATATTATTCAGTTTAGTGAAATGTTAATTCAGCTTTGGGAAATTGCGAATAATTATATAAGTATATTTAGTTGTTAATCATATTGTTATTAAATTCTTCTTTGAAGTTATTCGAATAAAGTTAAAAAAAAACTGCCAACATATGTAAAATTTTTTTTTAAATAAAAATCTGAGACTGTTTCACACTTACAAATACTGCAAAATACAGATAATTCTGCATATTTGGCTGCTGATTTTAAATTTGAAAGTTGACAACCCTTGCAACAAGAAGTGTTTTTTTTATCAGCTATTTTGTTAGAAAATTTGTTTGCGCAAATTTATACATTAAAAACTATGCGATATATTATTAAAGATTGTGTACGTAATAAATAAAGAATCTATAATACAAATAAAGTGAAAGATGAATAAAAATTAACATCGTCGAAGTTTGGGGACAAGAAATAAAAATAAACTTTGTCATTATTGCGAATATGATACTAAAGATGATTTTATTGAATGTGATAATTGCGGCAAAAGCTTTCATTTCCAGTGCTCTCAACTGAGTAAGAGAGAATGATTAAAAATGAAGAAGCTTATTACTGGCAATCGTGTAAAAAAGGAGAAGTAGATTTAAGAAATGTATTGAGCACAATAAGGAAGGAGTTAAAAAGTTAAGCAAACTAGAGAAATTGGATCAGCTGACCGAATTCATTAGCTTTTTATCTGCAGTTTGATGAAGTATTCAAAGATGTTACAGAAAATTAAAAAAATAACTGAAATGCGAAAAGAAAAGAAAGATGGAAGTTCAAAATTTATAAACTTTTGTTAAATTATTGAACAACAATAGATATTGTTTGTCAATATTTTTAAAAGTTTTCGATTTTAAATCCTATATTCATAATAATATTTTCCAAAGCTGCCAGATATAATTGAGATACAAGAAACTTGGTTCAATAGTGATGTGCAGATTTATAAAATATCTGGTTTTGATAATGTACATTGCTGCAGAATGATGCTTATGGTGGTACGTCTATATATATTAACAAAGTAGTAATTTTGTTGAGCTAATTTATCTTACTTTGAGTAGTATTAAAATTGATTACAGATCTGTCAGGCTAGTTTCTTTTTATCGTTCCCAAAAATGTGGTATACATGATTCTGTTAATACTCTCGATATAATCTTGAATAATTATGCCCCTAATCCAATAATTATTATTGGAGATTCTAACATTGATTTATATCACAGCCCTAAAATTATAATTGTGAAGTGTGTCATGAATTAATAACTAGATCTCGAAGCAGAACATGCATTGATCATGTTTTCAGTAATTTTTCCGAAAAAAATTATATTGACTCAGTGGAGTGTAGTTTGTCAGATCATAACTTTATTTCGTGTAAGTCTAAAACAGATGTGATTTGCAAAGATTTTGTTGAGTCTACAATGACATACTGCAATTATGAGAAGGCTAGAGAATGGTTGCAGAGCAATTTACCTGATTATGAAACCTTACAAAATGACAAATTCCTTGCTTCATTGAATAGATAGTGCAATGCAAAACTCTGTTTTTTCTAGATCTAGGAAACCTTTACGTTTTGAATTCACGCTATAGATAAACAAAAATACTCAGGCGTTAATTTTGCTCAAGGGAAAACTTTTAAGAAAAAGACGCAGATCTAAAAATAAACAAGCTATTGAGATCAATATAAAACGGTTGAGTAAAATAATAAAATTTGTTATAAGGAAATGTAGAGATACTTTTTACACTGAGAGTTTATTGAAAACAAGTTATAACCCGAAAAAATCTTGGAGTTTTATTAATAAAATTTTTGGGGAGACAAAAACTGGCACATAAAATAATGAGTGATAAGGCTAAGGCTGATTATTTCAACAACTTTTTAATTGAAAGTGTGGCTAATCTGAAAAGAGAAATTGAAATACAACCTGTAGATCATTTTAATTGTTTAAATCCCTAAATAGAACTTTGCTCCGTTTTGAACTTGACACTATTACTGAGGCTGTTATTATTTAAATCATTTCGAATATTAAAATAGATAAAAGCCCGGGGTATGATAATATTTCTCCTAAGTTTATTTGGGAAGTTTTAACGGATATTTTTAATAAAATGATTAACAAACCAGTTTATCCGGATGTTTTGAAAATACATAAGATAATTCCAATACCAAAGGAGGCGAATGCGATAAATATAGGCCCATTGCTGTGCTTTCTGCAATTGATAATATTTTTGAAAAAAAAATATATACGACAAGCTGTCAACAAGCTGTTCATATTTGAACAGCTTTAATATTTTTATTGATGGGAAAATCATATATGAATCTTGTTCTGCAAAATATTTAGATATTACTTTACAGAGTTACTTATATTAACTCAAAAACAAACTTAATATTAATTCCAAATTTATGATATATAGATCTTTGATAGAATCGCGTTTGAACTATCTTGCCATTGTATATGCTCATAACAAGAACAACACTTCATTGAAATCATTACAAATTTTGCAAAATAAACCCTTGAAAGTCGTATACAAATTACCTTTAATGTATTCAACTAACTCGCTGAATAAAGACTTTGGCAAAACAATATTACCAATTTATGGTTTGCATGAATACCAGGTTTTGATGTTTGTTTTTAAATGTATAAACCAAATCGGTAATCATAAAATAACATTTTCCCAGAATGGATTACATTTTAATACAAAAAATAGGGGTCTTGTAAGAGTCCCTAGGTGCAGACTTGAAACTACAAAACAAAGAATTGATTATCTTGGCGGTACTAAATTTAATAATTTGCCGCGTGACATAAAGTCTATCATTCACATATCGTTATTTAAAATATATTGGAAGCAAATGCTATTAAACAACCTTGAAACACTCTTGTAGATGTATTTTTCTTTTAAAGTTTTTTCTTTCGCAATATATTTTTTTCTTATCTTTATAAAATTTGTTTTGAAAAAATAGAAAATATTGAATGACTTTATTATGTATATTGTATATTTAAAATTTTATTATTGTAAAATTTTGCCAACTTGTCCCAATAATGTCTAACACACGCTGGGACCAAATTTTATGTGTATTTATATTTTGTACAAAAAAATCTAAGGTAAAGTTTTCCAAATAAAAAATGGCGGATCCAATATTCGATTTAAAAATTTCTTCTCATTTGAGAGGGTAAAATTGTTAACAGTGTAAAATGCAAACTTCTTTTTCCAAAAGCTCCAAAACAAATAAGTGGAAACTTCAGTAGAAATAATTTATTTTTAATTTTTTATAACATTATAAATTTTTTTTCAAAAATACTTCTCAAAAATCGCATGAAATGGTGCAATGAAATTGACAAAAATTAACTCAAATCATTTAATTTTTTTTATTTTTTCATAAAATTTTTTAACATCTTAATTAAAAAATTTTACAGATTAAGTCAGAAGTAATAAAAAGATATTAAAATTGTTCTCTGAACCGATTAAGCAATTATTCGCCTTTCAAATCGCTTACGATTTGAAAAACGGAAAACGCATATCAGCATGTTCTGAAAACGAAGCTATTTGCTGGCGTTTTGCATTTTTCGAAATTGTATTCGAACAATGAAAACATATCGTTTATCATAACAAACCATAAAGAAATAAAAAAAGTTGTAAGTGCCTACAGCTTAAGAAATGTTAATTAAAAAAAACACTAATTGATTTTTCCAATCCATTGGACATTCCAGATAGTGTGTAAGTACTTCCATACATAAACAGACAAAAAATCAGGTTTCATTCCAACGGGCGGCTTTTTTGTAATTTATTTTATTTGTGAGATGTCAGAAAATTGCGCTTCTTTTCAGTTAGAGATGTTACGTATAAGCACTCATGAATAATTAGTAATTTTTAACATGGGTAACCAGTTTAAAATAAAATCTTGTATGATTTTTTTGGTCTCATAAAACTTTTAAAGCACTTTATACAGGTTCTAATTATTTTTTAACTTTTTACGGTTTAATATAGATATGTGAACTTAATAAATTGCAAATATTAATATCAAACGTTTAAAAAGAAATAACCGAATAATTAGTTTTAAAATAAACACCACTAGCATTACATTTTTTTGATGATCAATTTGATCAGCTGTTTGCATAAATCGCCTGTTGATAAGCAAACAAATGATACAGCCAAACAGAAATAAAATTTACCTATCCTATATTTTTAATTTAAATTATCAAAAAAGTTTTCATTCAAATTAAAAGAAAACATATTCAATTTAAGTAGTGTGTAATTTTTTTTTTTGTTAATTTAAAGTACAGTTTTAAAAAGAGACCAGATCGCTTCAGTATACACTAGCGGTTTGAAAATGCAAAATTTCTAACGATTTCGTTTGTCAGAACACCTATTTGGCATTTTCATATCGAAAACGCGAACATTAAGCGATATGCGTTTTTTAGAACATGGACGATTATTACTTTTGTTTTCCATATAAATATTTTTTAAATATATCTTTGGTTTTTAACTATTTATAGAAACTTAAAAATTAGACCAAACCGCACTGTACAGTGTTCTACATTTCTTTATCAAATATCAACTAACTATGCATTCTTTAAAGTGCGAAAAATTACTTTTTGCATGAAAAGTGAGTCAAATTACTTACAGTGCATTGTTTTAACTAATTTAGTTAATTTAATGATGATGTATATTTGATCTAAATAGAATAATATTAATAAGAATAAAAAATCATTTGTCTTTATACAAATATTCAATATTGACATAAGTTTAATGGTTCGACTGTGGATGACAACCGAACTTTATTCGCGTTGCTATTGGCAACAAAAAATGTAAAGTAAAAATTTACAAGTAAAATTTTAGAATATTGGTTTCAATGGACATTTGTATAATTTTTGACAACTGACAATTCAACTGGAATTCAGATGCCTATAAAAAATTATATAAGTTTTCCAATATTTCGATATTTATTTACAGTTAAACCATGTCGATAATAGTTACGAATTTAATCTGTATAATATAATACACTATTTATATTTTTTTAGACGCAATGAGACATTAAATGTTATCACTCAGGACTCCATGACAGTTGATGATATCGAAACATTATTGAAGGAAACAGAACATAATGGATATCCCGTGGTTGTTTCTAGAGAAAATCAGTATCTCGTTGGATTCGTATTACGTAGAGATCTGAACTTAGCTTTAGGTAAATAAAAAATAAATACACCAAAATAATCTTACTTAAAAAATGTATGTTCCTTTTGTAGGAAATGCAAAACGTTTTATAGAAGGTATCAACGGTCAATCAATAGTATTATTTACATCCACTGCACCCGTGCAAAATCTTGGTCCTCCGCCGTTAAAATTAAAAAAGATTTTAGATATGGCTCCCATTACAGTAACAGATCAAACACCAATGGAAACTGTAGTAGATATGTTCCGTAAGTTGGGATTGAGACAAACACTTGTGACACATAACGGGTAAGTCTATTTCTTTTCCTTCTACTGCCTATTGAAATATGAAATTGTGTCGTTTATCATTTATAAAGGCGTCTATTGGGTGTTATAACGAAGAAGGATGTTCTGAGACATGTGAAGCAAATGGATAACGAAGATCCAAACACAGTTTTATTTAACTAAAGATATATATTTAAATATATAGAGAACTTATATACTATCATAAAAAATCAATCATATCTTTATTTAAATTAATTTTATAGCATTATGAGACGTTGTGTATGATTGATGTAAAATATTAAAAAACTTACTGATAGTTGTGTATTTAGCTTTGTTTTATTGAGAACATCTTTGTTTTATTTATGTTCGTTTTTTACTACTTTGGCGAAAAAAAATGTGGTTAAGAATGTTTTAACACTATAATAATTTATAAATTAGAATGTAATTAATCATAATTAAATAATACATATAAAATAAAAATAATTCATATTTAGAAAAAAGTTAGGAAATGCCAATTAAATTATATTTATTATCAATTATTTTAAATTAAAACAAAATTGTATATTTATTATAAATTTTATTTATCCAAAGGCTTTTATTTTCTATTATACTATATTTTAAGCCTGTTATTAATTCAAATATGTCGTATGAAATTTGTATATAAATTCATATAGGTTTTTGAAACAGCGGCTTTTATTTTATAACCAAATCTTAAATGATCTATTAACGATAATATTTATTCCGCGGTTAACTTATTTTGATATGTTACTTACTTTTTCTACGCTACATAATTTTGTTTTCATATTCCGCCCACGTTTACTTTATGAACCACTAAAAACGTCTTATATTTATGTATTTCCAAATCAAAAGCCGTAAAAATCTAAAATAAAGTTTAAAATTTAGATTTGAGCCTATAAAAATAATGTTTTACGTAATTAATGGCAAACGCAGTAACATTGAAATTTTTTAATATTATCGTGGAACATACCATATGAACACTTGCATCTAGAGATCAACCGAGAACAAAAAATTGAAAGGATTTAGCGACCCCTACACGTTGCGATTTGTTGTACAACTTGGTCAAGCTATTTGGCTGGTTGGCTTGGTCGTCGGTAGAATGAAAGTCAAAAAAATTGTATTTCGTATCGACGTTCAAATTCAACAATCAATTTGGACGTATAAAGGCGATTTTCTCTTTCGTTCGTCATTGCGGACTGAAAAGTGTTTGATCTTAATAAAAAATAAACTTCCGAATTTTGAATGTTGAAGCCACAAGAAAAACTTATAATTATTGGAAAAACAGTTGACTCAAACATTAAAAAATGTGGAAAAAAAGATCAATTTCTTTATTGAACTTGTTGTTCAACAAATAGCAACGAATGTAGACTGCACTAAACAGTGATTATGGCATGATTGTACTCTATATGATATATTTTTGACCTTGTTGGTACCATAGTACTACCGGCATGGCAACATAAATTTTGTCTGTTCTTAATTTTAATTTTGTTTGTGTATATTTACATTTTCGCAGTAAGTGCAAAATAAAAAAAAACATTTCCTTTTTGCTACACTGTGAAGTGATGGTAAGAAGCCACATAAATTTATGTATGTTTATTATATAGAAAAAATATTTTTTATAGCGTTTTAAAGTAAAATATTTATTTATTAAGTCAGACCTATTTCTTATTTTCATTAAATGTTTTTAAAGAAGCTGAATGCCTTGTATGTATGCATGGCTGGTATGAAAGCAGATCTAAAAACATTATTTCTTTCAGTTTAGTTCTCTCATTTTAAATGTTTCTTTTTTGAAATATGTACTTTGTTTTGACATACATATATGCATAATCAAACAATCTAATACTTTGTTTTGTCATATCGTAACAAAACAATCAAATTTAAATAATGTAAAGAAAATTTACATTCATTCGGTACCCATTTGGAGATATTCGAGTGAAAAGCAAAAAATCACAAAGTTTCTCATTTATGTATTTCTTTTGCAAGTTTTATTTTAATAAAAATTCTGAAAGAATGACATTGGACACTGCCTTTGAGCTTCGAAAATCTTCCTGAGGTTACAAACAGTAAAAAAGGACTCTAAAGATGCCATGCTTTTTGCTTTGCGTTACATCATATTTATATATCCCTTACGTATGAAAATACAATTGTTAACATAACTTTCGAATTTTTTTTGAACTTTATTTGAAAATAATAAGTTTTGAGACCTTGGTACTTACATAAAATCTGACCCATTTGATATTATAAAAATTTAATATTTTTTTCGTTTATAAGTTATTTCTTTCTATAAATTCATTCTAAGTTTAAAGAATCATTTTAATCAATATGATCTAAGACTGCAGTGAAAGATTTAAAGAGCATAGTGGAGAAAAAATTTCACATCGAATTGCAAATTGATAATAAAAAATAAAGGATATGGAATGATAGAAATCATGTTCTTACAACTTTTTGTTAAGTTGCTAGCGTAAAGTTATTGCAATGGTGGGTCAATAAATCCGAGTCTATGAAATTCACGTCTCTTAAATGTACAATCAACACTGCTCCTATCAACAGGTTCTGTCAGCTGACATTGATTAAACAAACTGATTCATTTAGATTCTGTTCGATAACCAATGATGAATTACTATTACCTGACAATCTAGTTTGAGTATAATATAATAAAAAGTGCTTGAGAAATAGTATTAATTAAAATTTAATTAAAAAAATATAAATCATTTTTGAGCAAAAGCAACTGTTGAGGGACAAGAATGTAAAACGTTTTAAAGTTAGTCACATTAAAATATCACATAAGGTTTCACTGAAATTTGCGGTTGAGTCATTATTGTCAAAATACAACTTCCATTTTTTGTCCAGAGCGAATGCCTTAACTACATTTTTGAAAGTACAAAATAATTATTTTATTAGTTTTCAGTTCTTATTTTTAACTATAACATATATAATTTAATTATAATTGATATTTTGAAAGTACAAAATAATTATTTTATTAGTTTTCAGTTTTTATTTTTAATTATAACATCAAAACGTATTATAACATCAAAATGTATTAACTATCAAAACTAAGATTGAGGGACCTAAGGTACCCCCATCCGTACTTTAAGGGTTAAATACGAGAACTAATTTATATTCGATTAACAAATTGTATGGGGAATATATATTGTTACATTTTTACCTTTTAAAAACGTTTGAAATATGAGCAACGCGTCTTCACACAAGACTTCTGAACTTCTATTCCGACTCTGGCCTGCTTTATCTTGTCTTTTTTATAGCGACGTAAACAGAGTGATGAATGTTCTCGTAGGCGAAAGTTTGGGTCTTCACCTTCTCGAAATTCTAAAAATGAAAACATGAAACATTTATTCTTGTTTACTTGTTTGTTGTTTGTGTATTTTGTTTACGTTTGTCATTGCAGTGTTGTTTTTGCTTGTTTGTTTACTTGTTTATCCCTTTTTCGTTACACTGATGTTGTTGCTATATTTTTGTTTATTTGTTACAATTTGTTATTTGCGTTTGTAATCAACTCCGTTATTTCTATTTGTGTAGGTTTTTTTTATCATTTTAATGTTAAACGATGTACACCATTTCAATTTTAGCAACAATATATATAAAATCCTATATCAAATTAGATCACAACAACAGTTTTCAACAATGCGTGAGAAACAATTATTACACGTAACTTTTTCTAAAGTGTGCTTACGACTATTGAATGAAGCAATAAAATGCTTGAAAAAAGTAATACATTCTCAAGTCATGCAGCGTTATTTTTCCTCCATAGCTTTCATATATTGATTAAAATGTTTTGCGTTCACATTTAGTTTTAAATTTTAAAGAGAGTGGATTTATAATTGAATATTAAATTAATAATAGTCGATAATTTTGTTATATAATAATTAAAATGTCAAATAACTATAAAAAATGTCAGAAGACAAACAAAAGAAGTAATTGAACTTCTTTTAAATAATAAAAAACAAAAATTAATGTATCATTAGTGGATTTCAGTGCTGGTGTCCCTAGAAGCAAATTAACAAAAAAAAAAGAAAATAATTGTAAATGTCCAAGTGAAATTGATAGAGTTCAGGATTTCAGTGATGAAGTGAAAACTTTACGCAAGGAGTTACAGGAGATGAAAAAAGAAAAGGTTCAAATAAAACTTGTAATGCCTACACAGCCATTCAAGGAAACTGAGAAATTATTGGAGTTTGAAAATCTGTTACAAGTAAACGGAGAAAACTTTGCTTCTTTTGTAAGTTTAACTCTTATTCTATGTACACTACATATGAAACCGATTCTTTAATTTTTTCTTTCCGTTGCAATGCACCAAATTTTATAAAAGATTGTTGGAGAAAAATAACAGACGAATTAGGAGAACAACTATGCTGGAAAAGTACTGAGACCAAAAAAAGTGTTCGAAATCTGAGCACAACAAAAGCAATTGGAAGTAAGTCAAATAAAATATGTAACTAAAACAAAATAATAACAAATCTCCAAATTTAATAGATGTAGCTATTATATATAACAGAGTATAACAGAGGACCAATGTATTAATGACACGCGAACGTTCCCGCAATTCGCAAAAAGTCGTATGAAACTACGCTTAAACCATAAAAAAAAATAAAAAAAAACATAAAAATTCAATTTAAACATCACATTTCATACAATATATATATATTAAATAATATAAATACATTAAATATTGAAAGACTCTTCAAGGTTATTCTACAATTATGTGAAAAAGCTTATAAAAATATTTAGATAGTAAGCTTTTCTTTATAGAACTTAATAAAATATTTTTTAGTAAGTTTATTCTACAATTGCAAAGAAAAGTTTAAAATAATTTTACACATGTAATATTTTCACGAGGGTTCCATTTTGATTTTTCTACAATTGTTACAATAACCTTTTTCAACATAATCTACAATAGTTTTTAAGCTTTTTGGTATGCTGGAAACCGTTTAGTCAAGATTACCTACAGTTCAAGTCGACTCCGAACGACAAATTTTTATAAAATTTTTCTAGAGAATTTTTATTTACACTCAAAAATTTTGACAGAAATCTGACAGAGGTAGTCACCGAAGAACTATTTTTTCATATTTCGTTTTGTTGGAGATGTCTGACCTGCAGTTTGAACCATAGCTTCACGTCTGATAAGCCAACACACTCTACTAGAATACAATAATAATTATAATTTCAATAAATTTAAAGGTTGGGTTCGATTTTTATTAATTGCATACATTTGTGTTATGTTTCAGTATGAGGAAGGACTCAAATCATACAAAAAAATGAGGTAGAACCTTTCTATATTAAATTACCAATATACAGTGAGCAAAACCAAATGTGCACTTATCACCTCAAAAGCAATTTTTTGACAAAAATTATCTAAAAAGCAAATTTCTTGTTATTAATATTAAATTAAATCTTGAAATCTCTATAAAAATTAGTAAATATATCGCTTAAAATTGTTTTGGATGCTGATCTTTGGCTTCTCTTGCATAAGTCTTCTTTACCAGTTTTCTAGTTAGTTCTGTCCATACGTTCTTTGAAGTGTTTTTTATGTATGTTTGTTGATATCGTGGTATTTAATTATAGACTGAGGATACAGGCGAAACTTTTTTATATATGATTAAACCAAAGTGCATTAGAAAGTTGGCTTGAGCGAACTCAGATCCATTTTTCGAGGATATTGAACCAAATTAATTTCCAAAATATTAAAAACTGTCTGTTTTGTTTCTGCTACAAAGACGAAGTTACCTACTGCGTTCGCACCCATAGGGTTCCAAACCATTACATTTCTACCTTTGTGCAATGGTGAAAATTAATGGTTAAATTAGATTAAATAAATTAATTTTATTACTTACCTTTGAATAATAAAATTGCTGACGAATGTCAAAAATAAAATTTAAATAATTACAGAAACTTTTAGTAATTATAAAAATTTTTATAATTTAAACATTTTTCAAATTAAAGAAAATAAAATAAAAAAAGGTAAAAGTGGAAAATAAACGATTCTTAATAAAACTTACACTTCTTAATTTAAAGTAAAGAAAGATAGAACAAAAAAATAATAGTGTAAAATAAGAGCATTGAAACACAATAGAAAATAAAAAGCAAAAACAAAAAAAAATTTCAACGAAAATAACAATAACAATAGAACATTAACCCATTAACAACTAACACCAGAAGAAATCAACAACCCAACAAGAAATACCAGGAAAACCAATGTGACAACAAAACCAACAAGATACAACTATAATTAACAACAAGATGATGCAGAAAATAGTTATTTTAATGTAAGAATTATTTTAATGTAATACTACTATCTACAGCATTAATTAAATGATTTACATTTAAACACAAATATTAAGTACTAATAAAGTTAAGGGAAAAGTTTAAAAGAATTAAATAATAATAAAATTTGTAATCTGTAATGGCAAATCAAATCCTTAATCTTCCCCCACCATCCAAGGCTCAAAATGCCTTAGTATAAGATCAGGAAGCCAATATTGCAAATATAGTATGTAGAATATTGTTAGAAGAACGAGCTTCTCAAAATGAACCAGAATCTAGAGTAGATCAGGGAATAGACCGTAACAATGACCTAACGGACATAGATAAACTACCTGACGTAGGAAGACCTTTTAGGGAGTTTTCTGGAATCAGGACAGAATTTAGCTCTAGGAGAAAAAGTACGGAGAGAATACTAAAAATTTATGAACCTCTTAAAGGTTCGGAAAAATATTTCGGCATTACGCAGACCAACGACACCTCGATACCCTAGAATACCAATTAATCTTTATGATTCAGGGTAATAATATAGTGCAGGAATTTTATAAAAGAATTTACGGCCATCTATCGCTGATTCTAAACAAGATAGCTTATTTGGATGAAAGTGAATGTGCCATTTATTTGTTGACTAAAAACTATAGGAATAAGGCTCTTGACACGTTTGTCAGAGGTCTAAGAGGCGATTTACCAAGATTATTGGGAATTAGGGAACCCAAAGACTTACACGAAGCCTTACATTTGTGCTTAAAGTAGAAAAAGCCAACAATCAGAACACAGGCTAATGGCATTAGCAGACTCCCGTCCTAATTCTCATAGGAATTTAACAATACTAACCCAAACAAACATTTTACCACAAACTGGCCACTATTCCTCAGCCTTCTATGCACGCTGTAATCAACCAAGATTAGTATGCAACCACGTAAATTCAAGGCAACAATCCATACACTATCAACAAAATTCCGAAACCCGCTACGGACAAAATAACAATAAAAATTATAATTATCCACAACAACAAATTTACAACGTCCCATTTACCACACCACTAAACCTAAAGTCCCCTGGACGATTTTCCACTCTATATTCCAAAAAAGTAAATTACATCAATCCCTCCTCTACCAGAAAATGATTTAAGGTCTTATCTTTTACCCAATCAGGCCAATTTAATCACGCCGTAATTACAGAGAATTAATCATATTGAAAAAATCAGCATGATCCTGTACTTTGCAATGACAATGAGACAGATATAACAGAACCATCCACTAGAGGATGAAGGATACAAGACTTGACGGCTACTATTAGAGATGATAGAATATACCCAATTTGCGGATATTCATCTTTTAGATTAGCAATTCAACGTTACCTTATTTTCAGTGTAAAGACAGCAATGTCAAAAATAAAACTAATATTCAACGTAAATTAGTTAAAAACCCAATACCTTAGATAAGCCGTTTTTCAGCAAACTCCGTTGGTGGGAACGTTACAATTACCAATCACACATTATACAATCTATTTGGAGCACAATCAGAAAACCTAAAATTCTTTCTATTGTCGTCACTGAAGTCATTCCAATGGCATTCTACGTTAACGACGGTTTAAAAAGATTAAGGCAATAATTATACTGCTGAAAACTATGTGATAATTAATAATTCTATAAAGGTACATATTAAACAAAAACAATCGGAATCTGTAAATAATTAAACATCAGGACAAATCACATACTTTTCGCTATTTTCGGAACCAGACGAAAAATTAACATTTACTACTACGTGAAAGCAGAAAAAGAACGTTGACTGAGAATCAATTTACACGAGAAGCTACCCATCTCTATATTCAATGAAGGACGAAGTCGAGAAACAAATTAATGAATTGCTCGCTCAGGGAATAATAAGACCAGGTCACCGTAACGCGATTCCACCCGTATGATCGTAAGAGAAAAAATACAGAAATGGTCCATAGACTAATAAGAAAGTAAATAGGTGGTGACTATACCGACATATCCTAATAACCACATAAATAGGGGTTAACACAACTTGGAGGAAAAAGTTGGATTCTTCCGGTATAGGACCTGAAAGCGGGTCCACCAAATACCGCAAGGAAAGCGACATTTGGAAAAAACAGCATTTCTGTAATAACGGAAAAATGATTCTCGATTACTTTTGGTTTTGAAAAACGCCCCTGCAACATTTCAGCGAGCATTAGATGATATGTTAAGAGAACATATTGGGAGAATATATTTCGTCTACATAGACTATATCATCGTCTTCGGTCAAAAAGAGAATTCTCATCTGGAAAATATAAAGACAATTTTTGACACCTTGCAGTGAGCAAACATGAAAATACAATTAGATAAGTGTGAGTTCCTTAAGAAAGAGGTAGAATATCTGGGTTTTATCATATCGACAGAGGGGATAAGAACAAATCCAGAAAAAGCCAAAGCTATTCAGGAAAATTATAAAAGAGCTCCGCTCATTTTTAGGACTCCCAGGGTTTTACAGGCTCTTCATCAAAGATTATACGAAGCTAGCAAAACTCCTAACCGTCCTTTCAAGGGGCGAGGAGGGATGCATGTCCAAGAGAGAGTCTGCCAAGATCCTAGTAATACTCGATGATAAGGTATTAGAGGCCTTCGCAAAGATAAAAAACTCTTTCCTCAGGGGAAGTGACGCTCGTCTTCCCAAACTTTGAAAAGGAATTTCACCTAACAAGAGATGCGTCTAATTATGCTCTTGGAGCAGTCCTCGAACAAGATGGCAAACCAATAACGTTCATGTCGAGAACTTTGAACAAGGCAGAAGAGCATTATGCCACTAATGAAAAGGAGATGCTTGCGATAGTGTGGACTCTCAAATCATTGAGAAACTATTTGTATGATCCAGCGTTGGTGAAGATCTTTACTGACCATCAACCATTAACATATTCTCTCGGAAACAAGAACACAAATAGTAAATTGAAAAAGTGGAAAGCTATATTAGAGGAGTATAATTATGAAAATAAACATAAACCCGGTAGTAGTAATATCGTGACCGATGCGTTGTTAAGACTTCCACAAATTGTTGAAGTAAACTCATTCATTGCTACACACCATAGTCATGAAACCTTGGCACAAAATGTGATTCAGTTTACCGATTCGCCACTCAATGTGTTTAAGAATCAAATTATAATCTCGAAAGGCGAGGTGCCGTCTTACAATTTTGAAATAATATTTCAGTTATTCGGACCGCAATAAATAAGTTTTCCAAGTACGCCCAGGTAAGATTAGTGAAGTCAAGGACAACAGAAGATATAAAACTTCCTTTGCAGGAGTTGCTAACTTCTTTTGGTACCCCCGAGAATGTTGTTATTGAAAATGAGAAATCCCTTAATTCAGCTTTTGTAGCTTGTGTGTTAGAAAATCAACTGGGAATTAAAGTCTATAAAATACCACCTTACACCAGTTCTGTAAATGGTCTGGTGGAACGTTTCCATTCAACCCTAACGGAAATTATGAGGTGCATGAACGCAGAAAAGGTTTATAAACTCTTTTGAGGACCTTTTGAACAACTCTTTGAATAAATACAACAACTCCGCTCTTTCTACAATAAATAGAAAACCAATAGAGGTGTTTTTCGGCAGAAACAAAGACCCAACATCCTTAAAAGAAGACAGACTAAAGATTATACGGAGCTTGACGGAAAAGCAAGAAAAAGACTTAGACCATCATAACAAGAAGAAAACTGAAAGAAAGACTGATACGGACAATGACGTATTTTTTGTAAAGAACAATAAAAGGATAGGAAATAAACTGACACATAGATACAAAATTGAAATAGTAAAAGAGGACAGAGGAGGAACTATTTTGACAACAACTAACCGTATAGTTCATAAAAATTTAATAAAACAATGACATATTTGTTTTTCAGACTAATGATGAAACCGGAATGACAAAACTGGTTGCCCGAGACTTTAAACTGATATATGTAATAAATCTTGGAATATACGAAAGTACAATTGATGAACTCGAAAACATAATCAGACAGGATATAGGAAAGAAAAATAATAGTTATGAATTTTTACTGCGTCAAATACATGTTTTGTATGATTTAATTAGTAGTTTGAGACCCAGACGGGAATTTGGATTAATAAACGCTTTGGGTACATTGTGGAAGTGGGTGGCAGGTTCGCCAGACCACGAGGACTTCGAAATAGTAACAGACAGCATTAATCGACTGTAATAAATAGACGCAAGAATAGAAGAGACAACCAATATAACTAACAGTATAATTAATAACTTAGGATCGTACGATGCATTTGAACGTGAGATCGTAAAGGACGTAGAAAGAAAATTGGAAATAGCTTACAAATCTTGGGTACTCAATTCAGTGGGCAAAAGCAGGAATTATAAATTCTTTTATTTTATCTGACTACGTACCGAATATGACTAGAAGACACTTTAATGAATTTAATATACCCTATGTCAATCTAATTGAAGCTTTGGGGTTTGGGGAAGTGAAGATCATACATACATACATAATTGGCCATTAAAACCCTTCAGTCAAGATTACGGCCTAGTTTCTCACAGTGAAAATCAGGATGAATAAAACTATAAGCCTTTACATGATTGATTGCCCATAACAGAAAGAGAAACATGTAAAAGCCGATTTATAAAACCTGTAAAAAATAGTTCAAATGTTTCAATTAAATTAGATAATGACAAGTTCATACATGTAAAAATGAAGTTTTTGAAATTAAAAACCCTTGTAAAATGTTTAATGATGTATCCATTTGTAAAAAACATAACATAGAAGATATTACAAAATCGAATTGTTTACCGAAACTATTGCATGGCATGTCGTCCAAATGCTCTACGGCAAACCATCAGCATCTACCATCAGTAAATGAAATATCACCTGGAGTAATGCTTTTGTACGGCTATAATGGGATAGTGTTGGTACAGGATAAGGAAGTCTTGTCGCATGGGACTTATATCATAAAATACCACAACCCCACGGTTACCATAGATAAAAGGTCATACTTCAATAAGGAAATATCTATGATGAAACCTTTATCGGCTGTAGTGAAAGCACCTAATACTGTAGAAAGATATGAAGAAATGTTATCACTGGAAATGCTGAAAGAACTACACATTAGCAATGTTGAAGAGATTAAAAGGCTGGTTACAAATCATAAAATTGGTGTTGGATTGTTCGGACTTTTGGCGATGGTATTACTATCTGGCTTAATGTTAAAATTAATAAAATGAAAATCTACTTTGGAAATGAAGACCGACGTAAAGCTGGAAAACCCTGTTGAAGCATCAAAAACTTACATGCATTACCCACGTTGGATAGGAATTTCAAAGGGGAATAGTTAAGAAAATTAAAATTAGATTAAAGAAATGAATTTTATTACTTACCTTTGAATAATAAAATTGCTGGCGAATGTCTGCAATTTAAAATAAGCTCACAAAAAATTGTTGATTAACACCTTTGTTTATTAAGAAATTTTAAAACAACCAAAGTATAAAGTTTAATAAATAATAAAAATAAAAGCAGTCGTAGTCAGTAACTCGAAAAGTAAGCTTTTACTTTAATTTATATGTTTTAGACAAAAGAAATAATAATGTTCATAAAAATTAATAAAAAAAAATTAAATATTTTGTAAATAATTTGAAAATATTTTTTATTTAATTTTGTTATTTTTTGTAGTGTGAGTTCAAGATTATGTTTACTTATTTATTTATTTATTAAATATATATTTTACAAAATAAATTTATAAAATATAAATACAAAAAGCGCCGGGTATTTAAGCCATACGCGCACAAAAATTCATATTATTTACAAAAGCTAATTTAAAAAGTAACAACTTAACGTACAATAACAAAAATCACATTTAAAAGGTTGTAGAAATAAATATTTTAGAAATTTATTACTGTTTTTTCATTGTGAAAAGAACATTGATCTAAACATTTTGGATGTTGTGTATTCTAAGACATCTCCTTATTAGCGGCAAATTATGTTTAGTGGTGCAATCGAGGATGTCTTTCAGTGGTGCATCAATTTTTGATTCATTGCATTCTGAGAAAATGTGAAAAACAGTAAGTGTTTCATTACAGAAGCTGCACACAGCAGGATCATTTCTCTAAAAGGGTTAAAAATTGTTTTTTTGGAAAGCTGGCACTTCAGTGACTTCATGTAAAATGAACCCAGCTTTATCAGCTGTTTCATTGCCATCGATGCCAATATGGGATGGTATCCATAAAACAATAATTTTACAGCTAGGTTCCGAAGGGTAAACTAAGTCATATAACCCCAATATCCTTAACGGCACTAAGATTGCAAATAATAGTTTTTTTTTCCGTTGTTCAATTGCATATATTATGGCGCTTTGCAAACCGGTATCCGATATACGATTTTCATAAACTAATACTATTGATTATCGTAACACCTCATCACGGAATAGAAGAAATAAGTTATTTTTTGTGTCGTAATTTTTTTAAAACAAACTAGATCAGTGGTATTCTTATTAAAGAATGACAACAGTCACCTACTTTTAATGACTTGTAGCAGTTAAAAGGACTAGGTGGTTCTGATGGTACGGATAACGTTGTGGATTCAAGATGTTTCCAAAAATTGTCATGCAACCCATCATTGATAATGGTAATTGCTCTTAATGCCATAGAAACTGAATATTTCTCAAATAACGATGTAAATTCTGAGAAATCGGCTTCATTTCTCAAAAGATCTAAAGGTGTTGATCGAAGCAAGCCTGTTGCTGTTCTGTAACAATTATTTAAAACTACATTAATTTTGTTGATATTTCTTTGTGATGTCCATCCGTATAAAGTTATGCAATGTTTGATAATACCATTTGTTAAGGATCTACAAATATTTATCACAGTCTCTATGTGAGCTCCTTTAGTACGGGAACAAATTATCTTCAAGAGGTTGTTTATTTTTGAGAGTTTAAGTGCTATGAATTTAAAATATTTGTTCCATATAAAATTTTTGGAAAAAAATAATTCAAGAATAAGCATCTTTTTAACTATATTGATTTTAATGCCTAGAACAGAGATGTAATCTTCACTACAGTTAATTTTTCTGCACACGTGTAATATTTCTGATTTTTCTGCTGGAATAACAGCTCCTATTTCCTTCGTAAAGTTTGTCCAGATTATTACTTACCTTTTGGGGATTACCGGAGGCAACTGCAAAAAGATTGTTCGTATAAATACCAATGTAGTGGATTTTCAACTCCCTTAGCAAGAGAGTTGGCGTATATATGATAAAGCATAGCAGATAAGGGTGATCCTAGTGGAATATCATTTTCAAGGATCGAAACGATAAATGGCCATAAAACTTAACTCTAAAAGTTCGATTTTCTAAAAAGGACTTTATTAAAATAATTATTTGTAAAATAATTAAATAATTATTTTGATTATAATTTAATTAGTTCTATTTTTTATTTTATTAAATAATTATTTTGTATCCAAACACTAACTTTTGACAGAACCAGTCGGTGTTTTTTATTTTTTAAATTTGTTCGTAATGTTTCCTCTAGTTAATGACAAATGCTGTGTACTTCACGTCTAAGTAAGAAAGCATGCTGATTGACGTTCAATCCAGTTCTAGAAAATGTCCAAAATCTCTTACATAATACATATTTTTTTTATTTTTTTATTTTGCACGGTACCCGTCAAGCAGATTCGGGTTTTTATTTGGTTTGGAAATTGGAAATAATGTGGCACCTTTCCACTGATGAGGAAAAATTCCAGAATCAAATATACTACTATCTAATTCACAAAGACGCTGTTTAATTTGAAGAGGGCAGTTTGTAATCATATTGTATGTAATTTTTTCATTTGCGGGGATACTACCCCTAAGCGATTTTAGGGTTTCATTGAGTTCATTTATTTCAACTTTACGAACTATTTCATTATATTTATTGTCGTGCAAAATCTTTAATAATCAAACTATTCTTTGCTGATATGGTCTCTGGATTAAAAGAACTGCCTAAGCTTAAAGATGCCCAAGGAACCTTTCTTCAATTTACTGAGGATGTGAAAAACTGATTCCATCGAGAAAAATTGTGGGGAAATTGTTTATATTGTAAGTTCCAAACTTTATGGGTTTAAAGAGTTAACGAAATTTTCCTAAGTGCAGTCCTACACTCCCACTTAACCCTGGCACAGGCTCTTCGGTACTGAAGTGCATTTTGCTGATTTTGGATCCTTTTAAAAATTTTCCACGCATTTTGTCTCGCGATTAATCATAATAATAAATCATATTGAATTATTTACTTTGGCAGACTTACGGCTGAGTTGAATGGATTCGTTGGCTGAACTTCTTAACATCTTAAGAAGTTTATTTGTTCTGCCTCTTTGTTAATGTTTGTTGATATTTCGATTTTTTCGCCAACATAAGTTGAGAGTTAAGTCCACACTCATTCATGCTCATTGTGAATAGAAGTTAAAGTATTTCTCGTGCTGAACAATGGTGGTGATCCATCATTCAGTGCAATCAAGTTTTTCTCATCTGAAAAATTTTCAAATATTCTTCCGCTCGTAGAATTAACGGAAGAACCCCATATTACATTTTGAGCATTGAGATCACCTAATACGAGCTGCCGTGTGTTATTAAAAATATTGAGCTTATCGAGTATTTCAGTATTCTTTATATATTAATAATTTGTAAGTCAATTTCACTTTTTATAATTATATATTGAAACAAAAGGTTATCATTTGATTTACTGTGCTGATTGCAGTTAATGTTATTCCTAACAAAAATTGCTATCCCCGATTTGGCGTAATTATAATCTTTGTTATGATGAAAAACTTTAAAACCAGGTAAATGTAAAAGATGTAGATCCTTGTGAGTTATGTGGTTGTCTTTTAAGGCTACTATATTACATTTATGCTTAGCAATTAATTGTTCTAGGGAAAACTTATGATTAATAAATCCTCGAATGTTTCACTAATATATTAATGTTAAGACCAACGTTCATTTCAATTTTTTTAAAATATTTCTTGTCCTTTTAGGCAAAGTTTTTTAAAAAGTTCTAAGTGTGATTATAGCATTTAAATTCGGAAACTTTTTATAAAGTTGACTGCAAGGAGAGTTTTCGACAGGTTTGCCGTTATTATCCTTTTTTGGGGTGCATATTCCCAAACCATCATCATCCTTTTTATTTTTGGGAAAAAACTTTTTTCTACAAAAAAAAAACTTGTTTTCTAGAAAAGTACCAACATTTCTAAAGGAAACACTGAAGGCCGGCGCCCTCTGTTGGTGTTTCTTTGCTACTTTTGTTCGTGACTAGTAAAATACATAATATTTTATTTAAAAATGTAAATATTTCGTGTTATTATTATTGAAAAAATTTAAAATTGAATTTTATCGAAAAAACATGTTTTGTTAGGAAACAACTTTAATGAAAACTTTTTCGCATATCAAAAAACTTGGAAAAAAGGGAAAACATGGCAACTGGCAACGCTGCCCCTGTTATAAATCAACGTTGTACTGAGTACGAATGAATCAGAGTAGTTAAATTTCAATACTGTTGACTCATACTCAAAATTTCATGAGTACTTATGAGTAACGAAAAGGTGATTCATTGCTGATCCCTGGTTGTGTTAATTACTTAGCCATAGGTTGTGTGTCTGGAATAGGTTTGTTCAATATCACTATTCGGTTTGTGGCTGCGGTGTGGTTGGTGAGCTAATTTAGTCGTTATTTTTGAATTTGATTGAATACTTAATTTTGGTTGAACATTAATATTATCGTCGATAATGCCTCCCGCTGGTAAAGGGAGACGTAAAACGAAGGGGGACGCATCCGATGCTACCATGGGGGAGCATACGGATGGGATGGGACCCCCTTTTGCAGTTTCAGGCGGTAGTGGGGAGTGTGATACCGCCTGTTCTGAGGTGGAAATGGCCGTGATGGAGGATGGGGACGGCAAGCGCTTCAAGCCGGCGTCGCCGAAGGAGGGCGGAGAGGTCGCTGCGGTTGCGTCCCAGAAGCTCAGGCTGCGTAGGAGGAGGAAAGTCATCACCAACAGTTTGTTGGGGGTGGTCTTCGACGGTGAGGTCGAATCGTCGGTCACTCGGTTGCTGATGGAGCATGTCGGGCAGTATGAAGACATGCTCATGACGCTCGTTGCCGAGAACGAGCTCCCAACTCCCAATAGCGTCACGTCGACCCTATTAGGAGTTGGCAGGTGCTAAATAAAGTGGTTCAGCTTCCATATGCGCGAGTACGATCCTGTCGTCGAATGTTTTAGGTGCCTCGGGTTCAACCATCATCATTATCATCAAGGAGGACGTATGTCGTCGTTGCGGGCAATCGGGCCATCTGACGTCGCAATTTTGCACTGAAGAGCATGCCGTGGGGTCACTTAATGTTATCATCAGGTTGCCCCACGTATGCCATGATGGTGGCGCGAGCGAATGCTCGGCACTAGGAAACCCGGTAGTTTTAGTTGTTGACCCGGACTTCAACTGTACCTTCCTTAGTAGAATCCAAGGGGGGGGCCCGCGTGCAGATAGAGGGTTTGGGAGGATGCTTGTGGCTAGCATCTATTGTAGGTTTAGGGAACTATTGGAGCCGTATTTAAGGTATATGGATACGGTGCAACTGCTGGGAAGTAGCATTCCAGTTGACGCGAATGCTTCTTCCCCTATGTGGTTCAGTAAGGTATCCAGACATTCGTCTGGCTATCAGAACCACACTAAGGAAATTGAGCTAAGTGGGTGGTTAGTTTTTTACGGGATGGGCGTAGTAAATGAGCCGAGCGATCTGCATAATTTTGACGGCCCTAATGGAGTTAGCAATATTGACGTGATAGATGCAAATGGGGCAGCAATGACGCTTTTTGACTTAAGGTGGAGGGTATTTAATGACTGGGGGTGAGTGATCACAACCTCATTGAGGTTGTTATTTCTCACCAAAGACGAACTGGGGAGACCGGGGGCGTCATCCGTTGGCGCAATCGCAACATAGACTGGGACCATGGCGTCATCCGTTGGCGCAATCGCAACATAGACTGGGACCATTACCAGAACTATATTAGGGAGGCTGCAGCGGCTGTTGACAATTTTAGGCAACTAACTGTCGACTACCAGATTAGTAGGTTAAATAAGTGGGTAACCGCTGTGAATCACGCTTTACTCGGGAGGTTAAGAACTACAGTGCCTCGTAGGGTTCGATGGTGGACCCGAGCGGCGGCATGTTCGACACCTTAGGAAGCGATTCCAGAGGGGTAGGCGTGCCAATGTTGATGACTTGGCTCAACGTAAGGTGGAATATCTACGAAGTCTTAAGACGTGCAAGGACAGAATTGTGACTGTTAAGGAGGACGAGTGGAGGAGTTTTGTACGGGACAATAGGGAAGACCCCTGGAGTAGGGTTTACCGTATCTTTAGGGGAAGATTAGACAGACAGACTTGACTTGCCTCCATGTTGGTGACAATGTATTGTCTTCATGCAGGGAATGCATTAATGGGGGTTTTCTTCCCAAGAGCGGAGGCCAGTAACTATGATCCTCGTAGTGAGGTATTGGTTGCCCCTCCTAACTTGGAAAGAGATGAACATTTTGACAGTATTTGCCAGATTAGGAGTAGGAAGTCGCCGGGTATTAATGGTGTGACCGGAGGGATGGGTAGAAACATCTGGAAGGCCATACCGGAATATCTGTAGGCAATCTTTGGGAAGTGTGTTACAGAAGGATATTTTCCCAGTGGATGGAAATGTGCCCGCGTTGTGGTCCTAATGAAGTCTCCCGATAGAGTGATGAGTAATCCCCACTCTTATCGGGGTATCAGCCTCCTTCCAGTGCTTGGAAAAGTACTGGAGAGGATTATGGTGTCTCGACTGAAGGAGGTCTACACCGAAGGCACATGTGAGTATAAGTACGGTTTTAGAGCAGGTGAATGTGTTGAGGATGCTTGGTCTTACGTAGTGTAGAGGAAAGTACCTCCAAATATGTCCGAGGTATATTTGTTGAC
>QOCX01000803.1:7615-35293 GCA_005959815.1 Sarcophaga bullata
TAGTACTTTCTCTAGAACTTTTTAAAGAGTTTAACGATCTTTCCCGTTTTAAGTGTATTAGTTGGTAACGTGTTTTACTGGAGGAGAACTATATAATCAATCATTATCTCCCTGATGTTTGGGCAAAAGAAAGGAAAAAAGTATTTCTGCCAACGACAATATCAGTCGCCTGGTAAAAGCTTAGATAATATTTATTTGGCACAAACAATTTCTTTGCCGTTTTATTTCACTTTACAATTGTAGAATCCGTAATACTGGGATAAAATTAACACAAACTACATGGGTTTGTGAGAAAAGCTAGTCTGTAACACACCCTAAAACGTTGAGATGGGCAATAAAAATTTTATCGATATTTTGCCTTTTTAAACGAATTTTGCCTCTCTATTATGGAAACATAAGAAGTCTGTGTAAATTATACAAAAATATTGTACAATTAAGTTCGGTCATATGTCATGCATGCTGTGAAATGTTTTTGATAAAGCAATACGATATGGTTTCGAAACAAACATTTGGTGTTTAAAATTAAAATTAAAAATGAAATGCTTTTCTTTATGATTAAAGAAATATTTCTTAAGAAAAAGGTATTTATTCAGTTTTTTTTTTATTTATAACTACATATTTATTTTGGCACATATTTTTTTGTTTTTTTTGTTTGTTTTTGTTTTTGTTTTTGTTTTTGAATTTAATATTTATTTAAATTTGTATTTCGATATTTTTTCACTTTTTTTTGTTTGTTTAATAATTTTATGCATTTTTTTGTTTTGTTGTTTTTGTTGTTGTTGTTGTTGTCTTTCAGTATAAGCTTTGAGCAATAATGATACGTAATAATTTTAATACTTTTTCTTTCTTTTCTTTGAATTTTAATGAATAAATGCATTAAATTTCTATACTAAATGTATGTATGTATATGTATATGTATATTTTCTATCAGTATTGTATTGTATTGTATGTATATTGGTATGCTTGTCTTTTGTATAATAAATTTTGTTGTTGCCTTTTTAATAAATAATATTTTCAGAATATTTTCGTTTGAGCTTTGATTTCTTTCTTTCTATTCATTTTATTCTTCTTCTAATATCGTTTCGTATCTGTATTTTTTATTTATTCCTTTATGCTAAATGTTATTGTTTATGTTATTATTGAGATTCATTGTTAAAGTAAAAATATTTAATAATTTTTTTATTATTATTTTATAAACTATTTTCTTATATTTCTTTTGCTTTTGCTTTTGCTTTTATTTTATTTCATTTTTTTTTATCTTATTTATTTAACAGTTTTTTTTAATTTTTTTCTTAAATTTTTTAATATTTTTTTCAGAATATTTTTATGTTTGTATTGGCAGTTGTCTACTTGTGCAAATTATTTACATTGATATTCCATACAAACTCAATACAAATTCTAAAGAAGAAATAAAAAAAAAAAACAGAAAAAATATTTTAAATATTTCAGAAAACAAAACAAGAAAAATTATTTACAAAATTTATAGTTTTAATCCTGGTTTCTTTCTTTCTTTTCTAAATTTAAAATTTATTTAAATTGCTATCAATATAATTTTATTTCATTTATTTTATTTATTTATGTTTGTTATATTTTTATATTAACAATATAAATATTTAAAGCTGTTGTTGATTCATTGAATTATTAGACATTTTCCTTCTGGCAAAGTGAAAAAGTACAAGAAAATCATTTTTATTTTTCCAAAATTAAATTTTATTTAAATAAATAAAATCAAAATTTTTAATACAAATAGCCAACATATATGAGAAATAAGTACTTAAACATGAAACTTATGAATCTAAAACGTAATACAGTAGGTATGTTTATGCATTAGCATTCAATAGAAAAATTCAAATTGAAAACTCATGTTAAAGAACTAAAAACAAAGGCTAACAAATTTAGTGTGCATTGGCGAGTATGAAAACTATTTGAATTGCAATGGACTTGGTTGAATGGGGAGTCTCTGGAACATACGAGGAACAATAATTTTAATGGTAGAATACAAAATCTGGACTTTAAATATGCCAGATTAAGTCAGAAAAAAATGCAGACTTTTTAAGCAGCATGTGTTTTGACCACAACATAATAAGTTTATTGCATATGAGGAATATTAATGTTGCAAAATATGCAAACTATACTAAGAAGAAGATTTTCAAAATTTTAATTGAAATTTAATGCGATCAGTATGTTGGCTTATTGAACGAAATATGAAAAGATATTTCTTTCAGCGGCTTCTTCTCAGCAGTGTTTTGGCAAAGAGTCGAGGAGTAAATAAAATTGCAATGAAAAAGTTTCTCAAAAATCTGGCGTCCAGAGTCGATGTTAAAACCGTAAGCGATAAACACTAATGGATGAAATTAACACACACAACATGAGTGTTGTAAGAGGCTGGGTTCTTATCCTGACTAAAGGGTTGTAACGAACAATCATAGCATATTAATCAAGTGCTTGTTGAGATACTTTATTCCATACGATTTACAAACTAGTTATACAACTCGTTGCCTAGTAAAGTAAAACTCTTGAACCCTTGGGCAGACTTATTAATGATCGTTGTAGTCTCCGTAGTCTAGTAGGTATTGCGTTGGCATTAATAAAAAACCCTTCTTTTGGCGCATTCGTTTCAGCTTTCTGGCTGAAACTCTGAGAGTAAATAAAATTGCCGTGAAAAATTTCTAAAATCTGTAGTCGAAGTTAAACTGTAGGTTCCATCACTTATGGATATAATTAATACAGACAATATGAGTAGTGTGGGAAGCTAGGTTGTAATTCTGACTAAAGGGTTGTATCGAGCAATTATGTAAGCAAAGGTATCTAATTACAGTGTTTCATTGGAACGCCATTGCAATGCGATTTGTGTTTTAGAGTTTTGTCGATTGTGGCCTAGTGAAATCAAGGGACCTTTGTACCTTTAAGTAGTACTCGCCTTTGTCATAGTCTAGTTCGGAACATGACCGATTGTTTAGTGAATCGCACTATGCATTTATATTAAAACTCTTTATCGAATGGAAACTGATTGTTTTATAATTGTTTCTAGATAGAGTGCTCTCAGTAAACCTTGTATTCTATTACAACATTGTTGCAATTATTTGCTTCGAGTAATAGGATTTTGCAGCATATTGAAGTGTTAAAAAATCTCTGAAAATTGTTCAATTTCATCTGGACTAATGACTGAACAAGGCTTGCAAATTATAGAAAAATTTTATTAAAAATTCGTGCTGAATGTGAAATGTGTTTCTAAAGAAAAATTATCGTCATGATAAGGCTCATTTCGGGGTCAAATATAATTGCCCAAATTGATGTCAAAGATATCCTCTACGGGTCGCCGCAAACATACGATGAGCAATGAGAGAAGAAGATCCGCTAACCGTGTAATAATTATTGAGTTTTTCAAACGGACTGTTGGAAATATTTAACGGCATGTACCTAATGAAGTCGCCGTATTCTAGTAGGTAGTGTGTTGGCTTATTAGACGAAAGGCCGTGGTTCGGTCAGACATCAAAAACGAAATATGAAAAAATATTTCTTCGGCGGCTTCCTCTCAACAGATTTCTGGCAAAAACTCTGAGAATAAATAAAATTGCCATGAAAGATTTCTCAAAAAAATTCTGTCGTTCGGAGTTGACTTTAAACTGTACGTCCCGCCACTCATGTATAAAATTAACACACACAACATAAATGGTGTAAGAAGCTAGGCCGTCATTATGACTGAAGGGTTGTAATGGCCAATTATGTATGTATGTATGTATGTACCTAATGAAAGGTGAGTTGAATAAAGCAAATATGAATTTTATTTTTAAACCAAATCTATTGGACCATCAAGATCGTAAGATTAGACTTCAGTAAGTATTTTTTTTTTAAGAGAATGTTTAACTTCATGTATACAGCGACAATATAGCCACAATTTTATTGCTCTTTGAAGAGATACTGGCTGAAAAATTGTATTCCACTCATACATTATGTATTGCGTAGTCGTGAGCATGAAATAATCTTTAGAAAGTAAGTGAGAGAGGCATTCATTATTAACTGCCCCCAAATAAACATTTTATTCATATTGGTTTATAAAGCCGTAGTTTAGTTTGTAAAAAAAATAATTAAAATTATTTAACATTAAATAAATTCTCCATTTCCATTTAATATTACATTTTAATGTCTTTCAAAAGGAATTTGATTGCAGCTGTAAAGCAGTAGAACTTTACTCCTCCTATTTTTTTTTGTCACGGAGTAAAATTGTTTTTAGAGATTTTCTTGTTGTTATGGCAAATTATTATTATTCTTATGTATAAATTTATTATAAATCAACTAGTTTTTTAGTAATTACTTTTTAAATATTTTTGTTATTGGTTTACCATTCAAAATCATATTCTTACAGTATTTTTAATTTGTATTTTGGCAATTTAATATACCATAATATGCCTATGTTTCGTATCATATATTTATATTTAATTTATTTATTTATTCATAAAATATTGAATTGTATCATTATTCATTCTTCATTCATTTCGAGGTTGTTTTTTCCACTAATGTATTGTGTATGTATAATTGTTATTATTATTTTTGTTTTTTTTATCTGCTTTTTATACGATATTTATTTTATTTTGTTTATTTAGTTGTTGATTAATTACATTTTAATTGAGCTATAATCCATTTATGTCAAATTTTAATAGTTTTAATAATTGGCGACTGCCACCAAACACCGGCTGTTGCTGTTGCTGTCTATCGCCAGCAGCAATACGATTATCATAATGATAATACGATGATGACCGTTGCTGCTGTTGATAGCTATTAGGGCTGTCGTTAAGGGTTCGTGTTGAAGCCAATAATAATATTGACAGCATAAATAATGCGATTAATATTACAATTGATGGTGGTTTTATCGTTCTATCCCCTGTATTACTATTGTTATACAGATTGGCATCAGAGCCGCGCTCCTTATACAGGCGACCATTTTGATTACGTGCACTATCCTCGTGACGATTTTCCTTAAGGACAATTTCGTTTTTCTACAAACAATTAATAAATAAATAAAGTAATCGCATGAAAAAGAAAAAAATCGTAATAAAAATAAACAATTTGTGGTATCCCGTACATTGTAGTATTCATCATATTAATCAAGAGTCGAACCAGTGATACTTTAATTTTTTTTTTTAATTTTCACTTACCGTTACTTCATTCATATCCTCCTCTCTTAATAATGTTTTCTTGCCCGGCCTTTCCATTTCTGTAAAGAAAATAAAAATATTTTGTAACATCAGTTAACATTTTTTATCACACTTCCTTTTGTGGTCAAAGATAAACAAGAAACTGTGGAATTTATTAGGAAGTTTTATGATTAGCAAATGGTTAACTTAATATAGAGAAAACGTATTTTGATTTGTTATGCTTTTACTTACCATATAAACGTATAGTGCCCTCTGTATCGCCAATACTATTTTTCGATATACATTTATAGCCACCAAAATCACTAGATTGCAAGCGTTTTATATGCAAAACCATTTCAACCGCATACATATTGATTTCCTTTTCAGTTAAGACATAACGATCGCCAGCAATAATCATTTCTCCTGTAAAAAACAACGCAAATTTGTTTTTATTACAGAACAACCTAAAATAGTATTTTAAAGTTTGCACGATGTAACCTATTCGATAAATATCCTAATAAAAAAAAAGAAGCTTTCAAAGTCACTAGTAAATTTTTCTATGAACATCAAGGTGAACCTTTGTAAATTTTTCAAAGAATTCATTCAAAAGTCCTCTGGCAACGCATCTATTAAGACCGAGTGGGCCTCACAGGAGCAATGATTCTTGCTACATACAATACGCTTTGAGACAAGGCAGGTCAGACATCAAAGCGAAATACTAAAAAATATTTCTTCGGCGACTTCCTCTCAGCAGATTTCTGTCAAATGCTCTAAGAGTATGAAAATTGCCATGACAAAATCTCAAAAATTTGTCGCTCGGAGTCGACTTAAAACTGTATATCTTGCCACTCATGTTTAAAATTAACACACATAACATCAGTGGTGTGAGTAGCTAGGTCGTAAATCAGACTAAAAGGTTATAATGACCAATAATGTATGAACTTCCTCTAAGCTGCCTTCTGGAAAAGACTCTGGGAAAAAATCTGTCGTTCAGAGGCGACATTAAAGTGTAGGTCCCGCCAATCATGGTTAAAAATAAGACATACGACATGGAGGGGAGTAATCCTTAATAAAGGATTGCAAAGACTAATTAATTAAGTAAATAATATTAGCGCCTTGTACAGTCTGACTTGCATCTTGTCAGAACCGTTTGTTTTGATTCAGACAGCGCCTGTCAGTAAGTATGGTCCCACTATGGTAGGTCATAGTATCGTAGCTTCCTCGTTCTTTGATTGCAACAACTTAGCTTTGTCTTCGTTTTCTAGCAGACCCACATTTATCGATAACTTTTGTTTACTGAAAGGTAGCCGTTATTTTTCGTAGTATTCGACATATGAAATCAATATAGTCGTCGTGTGGGGTAAACATGTAAATTGCTTCTACACTGTTGTCAACTGTATCGGTCAAAAGAAAATTACGCCAGGCGTTAGATTGGCTCAGTAGCCGAAAGTTTTCTAGGAGCGAAGCAGTAGATATTCTAACTAGTAATAAGCAATGATACAGATAATGGGGGTATAAATGAATTAGTAATGGAGCCAGCAGAAGACCAGTGATAAGGCAGTATCTGAAGACAGAATACCTGTTGACTACCAAAGCACAAATGAATGAATTAGTAATGGAGCCAGCAGTAGCCCTCATATTTATTTCAACCCAGTAAAAAGGCAGTATCTGAAGATGGAATACCTGTTGACTACCAAAGCACAAATGAACTTCAGCCGAAATATATTACATGAGATAGAGAGTTAGAAAGGCTGTCGATTTGAAACATTATAACATGTCACTTGGCATTCTTTTTGCAAGGAACACTTTAAAGATGAATAGAGACAAGGTTCAAGATGAACAGATAAATTTACAGCGTAATACTGTTGGCATTGTAAGCGAGCTTCTATAGAATGGCAAACTCCTGAGTATCAATGTTCATCGATTATAACAATATCTTCGACATCATCAGAAGGATTGTTATATGAAAATCATCGAATGACGTACCCCTATCACCTCTAATGTTAACATTGTGCTGGAAATGAAATGGGATTGAATTATGGTATGCCGATGATATTTACCTATTCACACACAAGATCTCCAATACGTAATTGAAACAAATTCAGCAGGAGATAAGTATCAAGAGAATCATAGAAATGGAAATAATCTAGCAATATCATAACACAAGGCCTACCAGTCAAATGCGAAGGTCCTTTATAGAGGCTGTATGTTGACAGTGAAAGGCGGCACATAATCAAATGCAAACAGCAGGCTAAATGAAGTAAGACGGCTATGTAGATGCTTACAATCACAAAAGTCCAAAGTCCAGATTAATTAACGCATGTGTAAAGTCTTCACTGTTGTACGAATGTGTTACGTCAGCTAGTTTTGCAAAAACTTCAAGTATTTCTTCATAAGTCCTATAAACTCATTTGCAGGATATTCTTGGTCCATACTATCAACAACTTATGCATACTGACACAAAAATGAAACATAGAAAATGGTTGTCGATTCGTCATACTATCAAGAGGTAACCTGAAATCCCTATAAGGAATTACAAATAAAATTTTGATTAATCCTGAAAATAATTCAAATTTTTCTGTTTCACTTAAGCCTTAATTTGCTATATTAACACAGCGTTACTAATTACTACTCATATATCTGTACAACAACAACAACAACAATAATTCTTGTATGTATTAATTGTATCCTGTTGCAATAATATTTTGTCACGTTTATAATAAATGTCAAATGCATGCCACGATGATGGCAAACATCAACGTCATATTGACAAAATGAAAAATTCAAGAATACCAATATGAAGAGAAAGAACTCTAAAGATTCTTTCTTGCACTGCAGTCTTCTAATATTCTGCTGCTTTTGCACTTCAGTCTAAGCAGACAGACAGGCAGACAGCGGGGGATAATAACGAATAAGAAGTAGAAAGAGATCGTTTAAAACCACTAAGCACGAAGTTAATAAAGACAAATTGTATGGAAAATGAAAAATTGTTTTCTTTTAACAGAAATACTTACTTACGTATGCCCTGCACACATACATACATACATACATACGTACATATATGCGGGCGTTAAATGAAAAATTGATAAAATGAAAAATTAAAAACGAGAAGCCATCAAACAAAGGAATTTCCTATACATCCCTATACTAATACAAACACACAAGGATGGGGGGAAAAAATGGAGAAAATACACACACCAGGAAACTAAGAGAAAATATTTGAAACAAAAGAAAAAATTTCCAGCAACATTTACAAAAAAAAAGAAAATGAAAAACCAAAACAAAACAAAAAAAAAGAGAGAGAAAACAAAAAAGGAGAGAAGAGAGGCAGAGAAATGTAAACTCACCATTTTCTCTTTGCCAATAATTGATGGCTTTTGGTGATGCTTCCACATTGCAAATTAAAGTGACATCTGTCAAGACGGGAGCACCCACCAATTGATTTGGAACTTGTACCAAAGGATGAACTGCAAATAGAGAGAATAAGAAATGAAACCCTTTTATTAAATAAATTTGTGGCATTTTGTTTATTTTCCAATAAATTTAATTTCATTTTCGATTTTCTTTTTTTTTCAAACTTTTTTTTTTTTTACTTCTTCTAACACTTGTAGGAATTTAATGAGTTTTCTTTTTTGTGTCCTTGTGTTTAATTTTTAAACCCTTCTCTGTGATAATCTAACATATTGATTTATTTTCTTCCTCTCTCCTCTCTCTCTCTCTCTCTCCCTTGTTAATACTAATCCTTTTTGGTTTTCCGGATATTTTTTTTTTGCTGTTTTGTTTTACAAACCACAGCTGGTGGCTTAAAAACAGAAAAAACCAACAAAAAGAAAAAATTGTTTTAGAAAAACCTCTGAAACCAAACAGTTGGTGTTTAATAGAGAAAAAAAAATCTCTGAAGAAAAAATTTAAAAAAAAAAACAGAAAAAAACTCCCTTCTTTTAAACTGATACGATTTTAATTGAAAATGAATTTGTTTGTTGTTCTGGCACATCAAAAGCGAAGAAGGAGCAGAGGAAGTATATGCAAAAAGTCAACCTTTACTGTTGCTTCCACAAAAGGGCAATTGCCTGATTGTCTCTTCCTTTTAGCTTTTCGTAAAGAAAAGAAGAGAGAGAGAGATAGAGTCAGACAGGGTTTGTTTTTTTTGTGTATGGTAGTATGATAACTTCATTAGAGGATTTTTTTCCTTGAACTTCTTTAAGAATCCAAATATGTTTGCAGAGTCGAGTTTTTTTAGAAGAATCAAAATGAAATTTCAAGGTCAATATAAAGGAGATTTCATTGATTTTTTTCGCTTTTTTACAGTCTTAAAGTGGATGAACACACTGCCGTTTGAAAGTTTCGCAATGTTGACGCGTTCATTGTCGTTAGACAAGAAAATTAACTGGAAATTGGATTAAAAACTTAAATTGATTCTCGAAAACCCGCAAAAGTAGTCATTACAACCCTTCAGTCAGGATTGCGACCTACCTTCTTATACCACTTATGTTGTGTGTGTTAATTTTATACACGAGTGGCGGGACCTACAATTTAAAATTGACTTCTAAGGACAGATTTTTGAGAAACTTTTTCATGGCAATTTTTATTTACTCTCAGAGTTTTTGATAGAAATCTGCTGAGAAGAAATCGTGGAAGAAATATTCTTGCATATTTAGGTTTGTTGAAGATGTTTGACCTGGGGTTGAATCAAGGTTTTCATGTCTAATAATCCAATACACTATCACCTAGACTACGGCGACTACACTTTTTATACTTTGACAATTTAGTCCCTCTAATCCAGTCTATTTCTAATCCATGTGGTCTCTTTGATACATACACCAAAAACACGGCGTCTTTGGCTACATCTCACTCTAGTTCAGACTACGGTAGGTAGTTATTATAGTCGTGAAGCAGACTACTAGCATATGATCTATTATACGTCCCTTAAGTTTAATAGGGTATCCCGATAATGTCTCCTCCAAACCTATTACCCTGACAAATTTCTGGATATTGTTCGGTTTTAACGACGATAATTTCATGTCTAGCTTATATGTAACCAGATAATCCTTAGTGGGATGCAACTGTGCCCCATGGATTTCAAGAATGTATTTTAATGATCGAATTTTATCATCGTAGTCCTTGTTGGTAGTGTGTTGGCTAATTAGACGTAAGGCCATGGTTCAAAACCCAGATCAGATATCTCGAACAAAACGAAATATGAACAAATATTTCTTCGGTGACTGCCTCTCAGCGGTTTTCTGGCAAAAGCTCTCTGAGAGTAAATTAATTCTCAAAAATCCGCCGCCCGGAGTCGGTTTAAACTGTAGGTCTTGCCACTAATTGATAAAATTAACACCCACAACATAAATGGTGTGAGAAGCTAGGTTGATATCCTGACTGAAGGGTTGTAGTGTCCAGTATGTAATGCATCGTCAAGGAGTCTACATGTTCTTAATATTTTTTTTATTCCTTTATGGAACGTTTATCTGTCTTGTATCTTTTCCTACTGACATCGTCTAGAAACAAAAAAAATACGAAAATCTTATGGAGCTTGGCTTATTAAATCCCTTCTTTACATGTAAACTAAAGCTAATAATGACACTGTAATTACACGGAAGTCCTAATCTATTGCATACTTTAAGCCGATTCACAAACCTTCACAAGGTGGACTGTGATCGTTACTTTTGACAGCCATTGGGCAGATGAGAACTGCGAAAGGAGCTGTGAGCGGTAGCCTGTGTTTTAGATTGAGCAAATGCCTTATTAAATGTGTAAATTGCTCTGATGGCTTAAGTGCTATTGTCATCATCAGGCTTGCATGCAGTAGGCTATTCGTTTGCTTATTTTATGATGTTTGCCTAACAAAACCCAAAGAGTGCCTTTGATTCTTATAGGATTAATAGGAGATAGAAGAAGTCAGTGCGCAGCATATTCTCTTATTAAAATTTCCGCTTGTAATCCAGATTTTATTTGGAAGCATGACAGCATGACATGCATTATTTTCAAAACAGTCTCTTTTACAGACTTGCATAGACGGTAAATTTATCCGAAATGGCCAATTAATAATCAGGGCTTAAAAGTGTTATAGCCTATCAAGTCTTTTGGAGTGCAGCCGAATTAGAGTTCATTTTTGTATTCGTAAACCTAAACACAAATAGAAATTCTATTCTAATTATTAAAAGTCTGGAGTAACTAAGCAAATTGGGCTTTTCGTAGTGGAGTAGACCAGAATCTTTTGAAATTTTTAAACAAAGCCTAACCAATTTCTTTAATCTTAGTATTCTTTATTAAATTTTTATTAAAAACTTTTTAAAAAATTTATTTCTTTACCATATTAATCTGCCACAAATGCCTTCCCAAATATCCATTCAATTGATTTACTATCTATGGACTAACATTTTAGACAAGTCACAACCACTTACTTTAATCATTGGTTTGTTTAACTGATTTGTTACAAGAGAAAAAAACGTTCGTTTTTTTTTCAAATACAATTTAAGCTACGATTTTTACAATTTTTTTCTCTTTCGGTCTCGCATGTGTTTCCATTCTATTCTGTTGTGATTTTTTTTTTTGGTGTTCAATGTTTGCAACAAATGACCAATGTCTTGTAGATGTGCAACATATTGGCAATTGTTTTATACTTTCCGATGCTCTTATTTTTTTCTTTTTTTGTAGCCACTTGCTTTGCCACATTTTTTTATTTTTGCAACCACATTCATTATACTTGTTTGTTTGTTTGTTTGTTTGATTGTTTGATTGTTGTTGGTTATTTATTTATTTTTATTTGGATATGACTGTAGTTGCTGCTATTGCTACTGCTACTGCTATTGCTACTGCTATTGCTACTGCTGTTGCTACTGCTATTGCTACTGCTATTGCTACTGCTGTTGCTTTATTATTATTTGCTAAACCAACAACTAAAATGTTGACTTTTTCTATAACAGTAGCATGGGCGGTATACGATATGTAGTAGAGGATAATATAGAGATCCATAGCAATGGCAAATAGAAGGCTGCCTGCGATGTAAAGTAATGTAAAGTTTAAGTAAGTGGAACTGTAGAAGCCGTTCTTTTTAAAGGATGTCTAAAGTTTACTAAGGATGTCTAGAAAAAGCTATATAAGTCTGGTTCAGGTGCTTTCAAGTCGTTAGATCTTGGGATAATTAATCGCACTCTATGGTAGTCCGACTACAGAAGTCGCCGTTGAGTAGGAGGTAGTGTGTTGCTTTATTAGATGCCACGGCTCAAACCCCAGTGCAGACATCTCTAACAATCCGAAATATGAAAAAATATTTCTTCGGCGACTTCCTCTCAGCAGATTTCTGTCAACAACTCGGAGAGTAAAATAAATTTACCATGAAAACTTTCTCAAAAAAAATTGGCGTTCGCAGTCAACTTTAAATTGTAGGTCTTGCCACTCATGCGTAAAAATTAACACACACAACATAAGTGGTGTTGGAAGGTTAATAGTAAATAGTAATCCTGACTAAAGAACTGTAGTGAATAATTATGTGTGTATGTATATAGAATCAGTTCTTTCTGAAGGATATCTAAAACATACTACTTCAAGAATAGATACTTCGGGAATTAAAAATCATTTTAGTCTGCTTCAGGTGCCAGTTTTTCCGAATTATAATCAAAATTTTTCGAAAACCATACTGAAACATTATCGAATGCATTCATTGAAACCTCTGTTAGTGTCATGTAGTCTTTTATACATATTGGCTCACCGACATGTGGCGTTTTCTTTTGTAGTAGTAGTAGTCCTTTAGTTGTGTAAGTATTGTAGTTGCTGAACTGAACCATATGTAATCGTTTGTATCAACTACAGTTTCTGATTTTCTTTTCTTTTTATAGTTTTAGAAACTTTTTCCATCTCAGCTCTCTTAACTCTCTCATCTCCTGTGTGTTTTTTTCTATTAAAAATCTTTGTGTGTCTACTGCTATCGATGATATCGTCACTTGAAAAAACAACAATAATAATAATATTGATGAAAAAAAAAAAAATTTTAAAAGCAACAATAGCAACAACAATGATGAGGATGATGATGATGATGTTTTGCTGTTCTGATGTTGACGATGATAGTTCAAATGTTGGTCAATTTATTGAATTTGTTCTTAACACAGAAACAACAAGACAGAAACACACAGCAGAAGCCAAAGCAGAGAAAAGGCAGAGAGAGAGAGAGAGGAGAGTCCTGAAGTATTTTTTTTTCTTTTGTCTTGAAATCTGTTCAACCATGGGGTTATTTGTGCACTTTGAGTTTGTACTTCTAAATAGAATGCGTGTGTGTGTGGTGTGTGTGTGTGGCGTGTGTTGATTTCTAATCTATTTATTTATTAAGATGGTATGCATTTTCCAAAATTTATTCTAAAATTGTTTATTTGTTTATCAGGAAAGTACTTCATTTATGAATAGAAGAATCAATTAAGAAAGATGATTAAGCTAGAAATGATTTTCAGACAGATTTCCGTCAGCAAATCATTTGCTGCTTGTTTGTGAGCGAACTATTATTTATAACGTGATCAGACCTAATATGTCCATATTTGGCAGGTCAGAAAAATATACAAAAATTTCGGGTCACGAATGATTTTGACTTTGAGTACTGTTTTGGTTTGTGGTTTATTCGCTTACACACGCAGATTAAGAAAATCCTACAAGAAATGTTACGATTCCCACAATGTGTGGCACGGGTTCTGTTAGTCTTGAGTACCGTTGTTGCTTGTGGTTTAATCGCGTGTACCTGCAAGATCAGAAAATCCCACATGAAAAAGTCTAACGAGGACAAATCAAGCAATCTCGGCGTCCATTTTACATCACTTCTAAGTGAGATAGCTATGCCCTCAAATTGTATGTGCAGAATAACCAATATGGTATGAGCTGTGTGGTATCACACGTCATTGGTGTAATGATTATTCAATATAGTCCAAAAGAAATTGGTAATCATTGAAATAAGGTGATGCCCAGGCCAAAGTCATTCTCAAAGAAATATGAACTGACGCCAATAGCCTTAAATCCAAACCAAACTCTGACTTATTGGGAACGCATTAAATGCGCTCGAATCTCGTGCGAACTGGTATCGTTCCAAATTCGTCAATTCTGTTTGTTCACGTAGCCATTCATCCAGATCCAATTGGTTACAGCAAAGATGTATGTCGTTGTGTGTAGTTATTTACCTTCAGTTACAGTGTCACTTGAATTTTGTAGGCTCAAGTTACAACCGAAAATTCGCCCAGTTTCGAAATGCCGACTGAATACGCAATAAAATAAGAAAAGATTATTCTACACACTCTCACGTATACCAACAATGTTTTCGGTCCATCCTGCATTCGCGTACGGTTATTAGTCGATCGTTTACTGAATCGCTGAATCCATATTTATCTACCACATTGTAAATAGTCCTCACTGTAAGATGAGTATAGCGATTGTATGTGTGTAGGCGTGTTTGAACGTTGCCCGAACAGAACACTATTTTTAAAAACCCAAGTTCAATGTACGCAACGTGTTGTCGAACGCTATATCCGTCCACAATGATTTGGAAAAACTTAACAGTAATTTGTTAGGCGTAGCTTCAACGCTATTTCAGCCAGGATTACGACCTAGCTTCTCCCGTCACTTATGTTAAGTGTGTTAATTTTATACATGAGTTGCGGGACTTACAGTTTAAAGCCGACTCCCGAACAACAGATTCTGAGAAACTTTTTATGTCAACTACCTCCATCAGGATGATCGTTTTAATTGTTAAAATATGGAAATCGCTTGTTAAGAGATATGATGCATCAAGAATTCGCTGCACTTGAAATATTTAATTTCCAGAGTTTTCTAAATATCAATTAAAACATTAAAAATCAGTACGCCCTAATAATTCAAACGAAGTCCATTTTGCACTTTGCAACGGTTATGGTATGAGATAATAATAAAAAAAAAAGAAAGTTTTTATTTTATTTTATGGTTTCTGTCAATAGTTTGTTTTGTTCTAAATTGTTATCAGTTTTATTGGTATAAGTATGGTATGGTATATATATGTATGTATGTGTCTATGCTTATATGTTTGTATCTTTTCTCTGAATTTGTTATTTAATGGCAACAGATTGTCTTATTAGATTAGTCTTGTTGTTGAATCTTCTTTTTCTTTTTCATCTCTTCCATGCTCTGTTGTTTGTGTTATGATTTGAGTATTTAAGTTTCTTCTGCTCCTGTTGTTTTTGTTATTGTTTATGGTATTTTATATTGTATTTAATTTCTATACTCTTT
This sequence comes from Sarcophaga bullata, assembly GCA_005959815.1. Lineage (NCBI taxonomy): Eukaryota > Metazoa > Arthropoda > Insecta > Diptera > Sarcophagidae > Sarcophaga > Sarcophaga bullata. The sequence goes on from QOCX01000803.1 coordinate 22,987, forward strand.
AATTTCTTTTTGTTAGTTTTCGAAATTATTTTTATTTCTCTGTTTTTCATCTTTTTTTTTTCTCTTTTTGTATCAAAATATGAAACAAAACTAACAGCAACAACAACAACAATAATAATAATAATATTTTGACTTTTATCGTATGGCAAATTAGTTTTGTGAGTATTTTAAGATATTTTTTGATTGGACTCCAGGAGAAATATTTGTTAGAAAACAAAAACGAGAAATACGCAAATAAAATATTAAATGCACAATGGGCTGAAACTGAGAAAAATGGGAGTAGGCATGCCACAGTAGACATTTGCTAAAACAAGTTTCTGATAAATTTAGGCCTGGGAATTCACAGTAAGAGTGTACCTAGTATTAAAAGGCATTTTTCAAATACAAAATCGGTTATGTAAAGTCGATCAGTGTCGTGTATCTCACAAGTCTTCGATCCAAACCTTGAGTGTCTCGATCTAGGGCCGTTCTTGTTGGTTATGTTAGAATATTTTTTATCCAACGGCCGGACAACCCCACATTGTATGCGTTTTTAGTGGTTTCCTGGAAAATTACGGAAAAATTCTATTTTAACGCCATTGTTCTAAAAGAGAGACATGTCTAACCGTTAGATTGAGCAGGTTGAAACCTAAATCAGGGAGGACGAAATAGTTCACTTTTCTCTCCGAACTTGAAATTTGTTTTTTGAAAATAATGCCTAATAGGGACGCATATCTATCGACAAAAGCGTCTCCTCGTGTGACTTCTGCAGAAGTTGTGTCGCAGAATTCAGTTTAACGTCAGCGATGATACTGGACACTCATTCTGGTCATCCCTTACGGTACTGTTTAATTCAGGGTAAGGCCCCGTTAGCCAAACGTCCACAGGTATGTAATCGAACGCACTTTCATTTTTAGCCTAATGAAGAGCCATGTAAATGCATACTATAATTACAATTACGGTTCGGTTAATCAATGTAGATTCCATTACGTTCCGTGGACGTTTAGCTAAGCGGTTCTAAAGAGACATAACTCGGTATATAAGAGGATCTGGGTGGCTTAGGCTAGAGACAACCTTACGAATTTAATTGAAATTTGGTAGCACGATGGGTTTAATATATTGACCTTAGTGGGAAATTTATGAAGTCACCATAGTTTAATAGATAGTGGTGTGTTGGCTTATTAGGCGAGAGCCCATGGTTCAAACCCTAGCGCAGACACCTAGAACATAGCGAAATATGAAAAAAATATTTCTTCGGCGATTTTCTCTCAGCAATCTTCTGGCAAAAACTCTGAAGTACAAATTAAAAACTGCCATGAAAAGTGTGTCAAAAAAAATGTCGAGTTTAAACTGTAGGTACAGCCACTCGTGGATAAAATTAACACACAGCATGGGTGTTGTAAAAAGCTAGGTTGTAATCTTAACTAATGAGCACTTAAGTAAGTAAGTAGGATCTTTATGTGATGTTATGTGGACCTAACGAAACCTATGTTGGTGTGAAAGAATCTAAAATTACTCCTTGGACTCCTTGGTGCCATGTCTAATGTCTCATTTCCATATACTAACATGGACTTTACATTAGTACTTTGGGACCTTAGTCGCATATGCATGCTTGATTGAATTTCTATTGAAGTACTTTGTTTCGCAGTGAATTTATTGAAATTGCCATTAAAAATATAACGCCCCTGTTATTTTAAATGTTTTAAAATATTTTTTTTCTTTTTGTTTATAATTCCTATTAAGAAGACACAAATAAAATGAATTTTCCAGATATTTGCTTTGTCTTCTTAACCAAAAGAAGTTCGTAGTTTATCATGTCTTCGACAACAAGATTTTTGATAAGACAAGACAAGAAATCACATCGACATCAACACATTCAATCAGGTTCATCTCATCATTCAAATTCTTTGAGTCTGATTCACACACACACACACTCAAACACACAAACCAGTCTGATGTCAGATTTAATTGACAAGTAAAGTTATTAAAGAAAATCTCTGATAAACAACCAACGTTTCATTCGTACCCAGTGTTTCTCACACAATCATCCTGTACAACGAAAACCAAAGCCAACCACAAGACAAATAATTTGTGAGAAAAAAAAAAAAAGAAGGAGAAGCCACTGTTGTAGACCTGTGAGCGGAAGTAGGGAGAAAAAACCCCTGATGATATCGAAGTGTCGAAACCAGGTTTTTAAGACAAACCACATTCGGTTTGAAATCTTTTTCAAACAATTTTCTTTTTAACACCTTTGGCAAAATGGAAATACAAATGAAAACCAAAAAAAAAAAGCGAAGAAAAAAATGTCTGACAGACGAGTAAGAAAAAAAAAAAAAGAAGGAAAAGCCACTTAATCTTTCTGATTAAATTCAATCATTAGACCAAAGGCAAAAGTGAGTGTGCAAGATAACCATCAAAAAGAAAAAATAAACACTCAACTAAACGGCTGCTTAAAGAAAAGAATTTAAAAAGAAGTTTAAGAAAATACCAGAATTTAATTCATGTGTGGCAAGAAATATGGTTAAACAAGTGATAAAAATCTATTGTGGGATTCCTAGGGGGGTCGTTTTCTCCTGTTTGTGTGGAAACAAAATTAAAATTAATTTTTAAACTCGGGTATTTGGAACTTAACACTGAAAATAAAGCATTTCAACAGATTTTATTGGCACACTACTGGTTCAATTTACCGGTCCTAAACAAAAATTACAGTAAGCCTCTTACGCTTGCTTGCGAATTTTTATATCGAACATGCAATTAACATTCGAACATCTGAACTTCTCTCTCGGGACATGAGAGAAGTTGCGTTAGGTTAGATGGCTTCATGCTGCATAAAAACACGTTGGTCATCCAATTAGGTTCGTTATTATAATCGCTATCGCTGTGGTCTAGTAGGTATTGTGAGACGTGAGTTCGCAGTTCAAACCCCACATCAGACATTTTGTACATAACGAAATATGAACAAATATTTCTTCGGCGACTTCCTCTTAGCAGATTTCTGGCAAAAACCCTGAGAATAAATTAAAATTGCCATGAACAAGTTTTTAAGAAATCTGTCAATCGGAATCGACTTTAAACTGTTTAAGGTCCCGTCACTCAAATATAAAATTCTCACAAGCAACATAAGTGCTGTGAGAAACTAGGTTGTAATCCTGACTGAAGGATTGTAATGGCCAATTACGTATGTATGTATGTGCACTATGCCCGTTAGGCTATCACTTTCCAATAAGATTTAAAAAGACAACAATGTACGTCATAAGGAAGAGTCTCTTATTATCCTAGATTAAACTAGTTGCGTTAGGAATATAAAAAATAGGGCTTCCAGAGTTCTTACAATTCTGAGCTTCAACTACTTCAGAAGTCTTGTGGGGAATGTTTCTCTTTTAGGCAACGTCCAGTGATAACAGAGACTACATAATAAATATGAATTTGGTACACAAAAACGAGCTGTTTCGTCTTCCCTGGGTTAAAATTTGGCCAGCACAATCTAGCCATTCAACAGGTACTCTCCTCTACCCAGGATATGTTATTTAAGGAGTGGAATTTTTCTTAAATTTTGAATCTTCTATGTCATCCACAATGTAGTTTGCTGGTATGACCCTATGTCCTAAGACCGCCAGTTTCTGGTAAAATTCTGGCGGCACTCATGGATAAGGTTGAAGGTCGGTATGACATTTAAAAGGATTTTTATGGCAGCTTAGCTCTTCGGTCATAAGAGCATATTTCCAATATATTTGCTGCTGGGCAGCCTTTTAAACGCAATGCGCATAGATTTCATCTGGAATATACTGAAATAGTCTAAAAGTCTTTAAGAGTTTCTGGTTTTCAAGATTCCAGCGAACTTGAAAGAGGATCTGATGCATTCTACTCCCTATCCAGAATTTCTATATACTCACCATATGATTTCAAGGAAACTTAAAAGAGGATCTGATGCATTCTCGACCGTATTTGGAGCTATCTAGACAGCGGACGAGATAATCATTTGGTATTAGGAATAAGGATTCATGGCTCTAACATATCCATGAAATTGTTTAGGCTTGTAATTTATCGTACTGAATCTGATTGCTGTAAGATTGGTTTTTACTCTGGTAGAACAATCCAAGAGCCGAATGTAGATTAAGTAAAAAATACACTGTGCCACAGTTGGTTTGTTGTCAATTAGGGCACTGGTTATAGATGTCAGTTTGCTTTCATATACCATCTGAAAGCTTGCTGCTACACGAACAGCATGAACAGTTTAACTACCGCTTTGTATAGGTAGGATACTGCGAAAGAGTTTAAGACTCTATTTTTTATAAATAGCCTGCTTACAGTTAAGAGCATTCATATAAGCTTTCCGGGCACATTTGGATGATCTCTTGTATTCATAAGAGTTTGGAATAGAGGATGATCCAAATGATCCCACTAAGATTAAGGTTAGTCTAGATCATGTAATCGGTATAGTTTTGAATACAATCATCAGAAAATAAAGGATTAATCAATATGCGCCTCGGAATCATATGCATCATCAAGCATCTCCTTCACATAATCAAAGAGAAACATACACTGAAACCTATGAAATGTAGAAAATCTAGGTCGGTTTGACTTGCCACTGACAGGATATCCCATAGTATATTGCGTTTGTTTGCTAAAATTATTCTTTACAAGAACGAAGACAGTATGACCTTAAATGTAAAGCCGAAAAGCCTTAAAACCAATTGAAGTGTCATTAAAAATTTCCCACCAAAAATTTCTTAAGTGTACTTCGACTATTTCTATTCGTTTAAAAACCATACACACTTCTCATATGCACTCTTCCATTTCACGTATTGCTTTCCATTTGATTGTTAGATTGCTCAAGAGAGAGAGAGAAAGAGAAAGTGAAAGAGATTTATTGAAAAGATAAATTCATTTTCATTTCTTTCTTTTCCATTTTTCAATTCTATTTATTTCGTATTTTATACTGTGCTGTAGTAGCAAGCAATTGATAGACATCTAAAATGTATTTTGACTTGCCATGCCAACCCACCTCCCTTAAGGATGCTATAACACATGTGTGGTATGTGGTATGTGTTATCCACATTCAGACACTTACCTTCTATGCGTATTCGCAGCAAACAGTGTGCATGTGATTGTTGTTTTACAAAAATTTACTGCCACAAAACTCAGTCAATAATAATTTTTTCTTTTCATTTCTTCCAACAATTTCTTGGGGGAGTTCAATGAACAATGATTTCAATCGAATGAAATGAAATGAGCAGGATATTAAATGCTTTTTTTCACTCTCTTATATTGCTGGTACGTCTACAGGTGGCAATAAACAATTGAAGGAAAATATTTGCTAAACACTCACGCACACACACACACACATACTTAAACATTTATGTGTGTGTTGTGTGAGAAACTCAATGACCTACAAAAAAACATGAAAACTTTTATAAATTCTTACCACCCATGGTAAACGATACAACCAACATACAGGTAAACGATGCGTGTTTTTATAATCATAAGATTTGAACAAAATCGTGTGTGTGTGTGTGTGTGTGTGTGTGAGAGAGTTTCTGTGGGAAAAACAGAACAGTCAATAACACGCATACTTTTTTCATGAGGTGTTCTAATTTCCAATCTTAACATTTGTTTTGAAAGTTAAGTTATTGGCAGTTTTGTTAGAAAGGGTAGGGTGTGCTAGAAAAAGTTTTAAAGCAAATCTCTTTTTATAAAGTCATGCTAAAATTCAAGAATGGAGATGTTTTAAGCGCGAAATCCTTACAAAATACTTGGGAATTTCATTTTTCTACGACAATTCAAATTGGTTAAGCTTTTGATATTAAAAGTTGCTGAATATTAATCATAAACGTCACCATACTCGTATGGTGATCAAGCGGCATACAGCTAACCGAATAAGTCATCTTGTCTGTGATCTACCTTAAGGGTTACGAACAGTATTCTCTGTAGGGGGCTTGTACAAGTTATAAAAATCCAAATTCAAACTTCCTTAGATTCTTCCAATAACCTTCTCTGAATGTAAACTATGTCTGGTATTGTCTCCTCCCTACATGTATATTGATTCTGAGCTTACAAGAAACTTTTTTGAAGTTTGTTGTCCTCATAGTCTAGTGCTAGTCTAGTCTGTTGGTTTACATCAATGCAATGAAGAGAGGATACAAAAAATTCGATTATCATCGAGGGATAGGTGTCTTCATTGACTGTAATAGTTGCGCCGTCCTCACTTTTAAAGGAAATCCGCAATCCGCACCAAAAATCAGTCGTAATGGGTGAATTGGCTTCTATAAGATCACGTGTGGGTTTTTTGAGTCCTAATTACGCCGTTGGTTAGTAGGTAGTGTGTTGGTTTATTAGACGTAAGGCCATAGTTGAAACCCTAGGTCAGCCCTCAACAAGAAAATTAAAAAAAAAAATATTTCTTCGGCGACTTCTTCAAAAATCTGTCATTCGAAGTCGACTTTAAGCTGTAGGTCCCATCACTCATGTATAAAATTATCAGACACAACATAAGTGGTCTGAGAATTTAGATTGTAATCCTGGCTGAAGGGTATTGACCAATTTTGCTTATTAACGTACCTACCAAGATGAAAATAAGCTTCATGCGCTTTTTTTTTTGCAAAATCGACACCGTCGTGCAGTATCTAGTTGGTCCAATAAACCGAACAATTCATTACGTTCAGTGGAGCTAACGTACTGGGTTTTGTGACAGAATAGAACGACATAAAGTATTGCCAGATTCGAAATAATCGATGGTTCAAATTTAAACCGTTAGATGGTCCACCCTATACTTGCTTTTGAGGCATTAGTCGCAAAATTTTTTGCATAACTTTAAACATGCACATGTCTTATGTGACATAAGAGTGAAGAAAACGTTTACATCTATTTCAGTCCTTTGATAATTCCAATTACTGCTGCTTTTTAGTGATATATCACCGCCAAGTGATGATATATCACTGCAAAGTGTTTCATTTTTATTTTCAAAGAGCCCTTTTCGATGTTAATTTTCCTTTTTTGATGTTCGTTATCATCTTTCTTTCTTTATATGAGCTTTTTCTATGACTTTCACACTCATTACAGGACTAAGTCTCCTTTTTTCTTTCCAAGCCAAATTATTTTGAGAATAAAATCTATCACTTGAATGGACTTTGACCATTAGCCAAGTCTATTGCATGTTTCTAACAGGCAGCCGATATTATTAATCTACTTACATGTCACCTTTTCAATTGAAAAACTTTCTTTCAATAGATTTTCTTTATATTAACATCGAGAATATCCTTAAATCTCATTAAAACTAAATATTTCCTGCATAAAATTCTTACTTTTATTCCAATGTATGCGTGCCAAAGCAAAAATTAAAAATTAAAAAACTTTATCCCGAAACTCTATCCCAAATCCCAAAGTAATGCTGCATAAAACAGCACAAACAAAAACTTGTAAAACTTATCGGAATAAGGGGGATTAAACGAATATACCAACCGATTGAATGAATATCCTTTTGAAGTTTTCAGAAACTTTGAAACCGACAACCGACAATAAATTCTATGATTTTATATTCATTTCCGTCTCAGCAGGTTTTTGACTTTTATGAGTCTCGATACAAGTCAACTTTAACACGAGCATTCATTCTTCTTCTTTTGCTTGGCATTACTTTACTTAACTTAACTTCTTCTTAAACGAACGCTCTTCCCCGTTTTCACTTTTCTATTACCAGCCTAACTACAAGGAGCAACAAATATTAGCACGAAGAAAAAGAAAAAAGAAAAAACTTCCAACAAAACTCACGCAAAAGCATTGAAAACGATTTGTTGCCGCTTTTGTTTTCCCATTTTGTGCAGCTATTGACAGGTAATCTGAAACGCACAACGTAACGAACTGTTTATTGTTCTATTGTTCTATTGGCTACTTTTCCCCATTTAGTGTAGTTCTTGTTCATTTGTTGTTGCACTTGTAGTTGAAGTTATTGTTGCCACAACTTATTCATAGCCGTTGCACAAAACTTTTCAACTTGTTTAGTTGTTGTCGACTGACTGTTCTCTTGATTAAACTTTTAAACGAAACAGAAAAAAAGAGAAATTCCAGCATTTCCGTTGCTCCTTCTTCACAGCTCTTTCACGCAATTTCTGCAATATTTTCAAACACTTTGCTAATGGTTTAGAAATGTTTGGAATATTTACATGGCATATTAAAAATTTAACGCCATTTAAGAACAAAGAATTTGAAGGAAGCGATAGAGGACTATGGTGTTTAAATAAAAGAGCACTTATTGGGAACATTGTTTCCATAGTTCTGTATTAGATTATGATCAAATTTTCTTCCAGTGTTGGCTTTTGATGTCCCATAGCTGTCAGCGCTAGTGGAAGAGTGAACACTACAGTTTCTCGGAAAACTATAAAGTATTTGTGTAAAGCCTGTTCCTATACGGCTCTGAAATGTGGCCCGCAAGCGAAACAATGCATCAAACGCTATCAAATATAAATGTATCAGGCACACACTCCAAAAGCCCATATAGAGGCGAAAAGTCTTCAAAGGAGCAGAAAAATCTTTAAACGAAATGTAATTTATAGAAATGGGCAGTTATAACTGATTGTTCTAATTACACGGTCTGGTCTGTGTTATTCCCGGAGTTCGCCAATTCATCAAATGGAAAATTTTGTACAAAAATGGGGAGACAATATATTGCGTAACTCTTAGGGGGATTTTATGGTGATATGTGGACTTAATAGATATTCAAGATTTCTATGTAAGCACCACTTAATTTTCAGGGAACTTGGAGGAAGATCTGATGCATTCTAGTCCTCTTGAAATAGGTTATGATCCAAATCCCACCAAGATTAAAATTAATGTGGACGATTTTGTACAAAAAAGGGGAGAGCATTTATTACGGAAAAGCTTTATATCTTAAGAGGATTTTATGGCTACTTATAGGCTTAACAGAGAAGATATCGTAAGTCCAATACTCAACTCTGATCTTTCTTTCGTCGCCTTCCTTTCAGCAGTTGTCTTGCATAAAAACTTTGAGTGTAAAATTGTATTGAAAAGCTTCTGAAATCTACAGTTCGGTGTCAGCATTCAAGCTGTCTGCCTTCAACAAACAACTCATGGATAAAAATTAACACACATATAATGGGAGAGGTGAGAAGCAAGCCATAGAAAAGAGTACAGACAGTACCCTTTAGGTACAGAGAGATTTTCAATTCTATTGAATTATAATAGACATTGGCGCATTGTGCTCCATAGTGCTACTACTGTTACTGGCATTTTAAGTACATTTTGATTGGTTTTATATTGGGCCCGACACAGTCTCTGCTGTATTAGTTGACCACTTATTCAAAATACTCACGATTTGCAAATGCCTCAGGAAAATAATACGCATTTGGCCTCCTAAAATATTTCAATAAGTAGGTGCAGGAATAGTGTCGCTCAGAACTCGCAGATCAATAATTTTAGGCAAAGACACCATTGCCTTTTAGCTAGAATTCTATGCGATACTGGAAAAAGTTCGAAATCCTATCAAAAATAAAATTACGCTCTTAGACTTGAATCATTACTAAAGTAAGACAACTTGTTCGATAATCTCACCACTTAGAGTGAAATAATGGATGACAAACATCTCTATTAGAAATAGCGTATAGGGGAAATTTTAGTCCATAAACTCTTCCTTTGCATTAAATTGCATGCATCGCAGTTTCAATAGACGCACATACGTCGGGTGAACAAGGAACTTGCTGGTACCAGCAGTGGCTGGCCTTGCAAAGGACTGCTTTGAGGCTGATCCTTTGCATTTTTTTATTCATTATTCATTACATTACCTGGTAAGTACACATTCATACATTTATAATTGACCATTACAACACTTCCCTCAAGATTACAACCTAGCTTTTCACACCGTTTATGTTGTGTACTAATTTTTATACATGAATGGAGGGACCTACAGTTTGAATTCGACTTACAACGATTTTTAAGATTGATTTTTGAGAAACTTTTCGTAGCAATTTTATTTACTCTCAGAGTTTTTGCCAGAATTCTGCTGAGAGGGAGTCACCGTCGAAATATTTTTTCATATTTCGTTCCGTTGGAGACATCTTATCTGGGGTTTGAACCATGGCTTCACGTCTAATAAGCCAACACACTACATACTATACTACGGCGATTTCTTCCAATACTTGGTAAGTGTTCTGATGAAATTAAGGATGTGGGTCTGTTGATGGGTCCTTATTCTTTTCCAGGAAGATAACTATTGTGCTTTTAAACGGTTGCAGCTGAAACCTTATTCAACTGTTTTAAAACACTACTCCCTCTAAGAAAGTCTTTTCGTTAGTAAAAATTAGGAAAAAAAGAATAACTTATCGGAAGCCAGACTGAATTGTGGTAAATGTTATACGGGAAATTTGAAGGATTGAAAATATTGAAAGATTGTCGTTAATGCGGATTACTTTAAAGGCATCAAAGCTAAGCAATAAGAAGAATCTTTAATAAAAAATTAATATTATTTGTTTTCATATTTCAATATTCACATCCCATAGTGCATTAATAATAAGTTAACATTTAATGGCTCCAAATTGGTTTATTTTCAGCGAAAATAATAAAAAAAAACAAATCAAAAATGAAATTAAATTTGTTTTCTGTTGTTACGTTGAATGCTTTTTAATGGCATAAATGATGTGTTGGCTTTAATAAATTATGATGCCAAAAAAAAAAAAATATGACCTTTAACTTAAAAGCTAAAGTTGCACGTGTGTCTCTCTTGCTTTGGTTTATAAATTTAAAATTGTTTATTCAACAAACTGAATTATTTATACAAATTGTTGTTATTTTTATTATACTCACAATGCACCTGTAGCTTCATACGTTTGCTTACGGATGGCGGTACACCATTCGAAGCAATACACATGTAGGCACCCATTTCAGATCGCGTGACCTTTGACAATGTTAACATTTCACCTTCTACAGCTAAAGCTGTAAAAAAAAGAACAGAAAGTTGGGGGGGGAAAAACAAATGTGGGAGTTCAAGCAAATAAAAAGGTTTTTTTTTTTTAAAGTTGAAACCATTTTTTTAGGTTTTTTTTTTTTTTTTTGTTTCAATCTGTATTATTAACTTTGCTTAAAACATAAAAGTTACATGCATGCACTTTTGTTGTATTTTTTTAGTTTTTAAAAGCAAGCAAAACTTTATGTTTTTTTTTTCTGTTATTGTATGCTACAAACCTTTTGTTTTTTGATGCGCTCCATTACGTGCTATTATTTCCCGGCCATTCCTCACGCCGCCACGTTATTCTTGGCTTTGGATGTCCACGGGCACGACACACTAATTTTGCTGAACCACCTTCGGGTACCATCATATCACCTGATGTTTCCTCATTGATAATGTCCGGTGGTATAACAACTTCTAAAACTGCTGTCTAAATAGAAGAGGAAGAGACGGAAATTATATAAACAAGATGAAGAATAAAAATAAGGTGTAGGTAGGTAGGTAAGAATATTCACATTTTTTTTATTAAATTTTCTTTCAAAAAAATAACTTCAAGGCATGTGTTAAAATGGTTTTAAACTTTAGCATGCTTCTTAGCAGAAATCAAGGTTGCACAATCTACAACTACAACGTGAATGTTTCTTTAGCACTACAGGTTTTAGCTAGTGCAAGCTTTCAGGTCAAGGAATTATCAGCAATATCGACAACTCATTAAGGTAGAGCCACTTAACTTGTACTCTATCCCTAGTCTACTTTAAAGCACCTTAACTCTGTAGCAGAGAGTAGACAGTTCACATTGCAGAGGGATGCTCAATTCTATTGAATTTTTGTAGATATCGGTACTATATGATACATATTGCTACTACTGTACTGATAATTGCTTTCTGGTCGATTTTAGGCTAATACGGGGACATATTTTACTGTAATAGTCGATCGCGAATTCAAAATGAGAGTGCGATGAGTCACAAATATAATACATGGATGGACCTAAAATGTTTAAGGAATAGTGTACGCAAGAGCTGGCAAATCAATAACTTTGAGCCAAGACACCACAATCTTCGATGCAATACTGAAAAATGTGGAAAGCCTATCAAGAATGTGCTCTTAGTCTTGGTTAATAATGAGGTATCACAATGCTTTTAGAATTAAATAACTTTGCTGTGGAAGTTTGGGGTGGGAAGAAACTGATCTCATGCAATATTTTGACTACGAGGTCTATAAGTCTCTCTGTGACTTTAACAGCAGCCCCTGGAAAGTAAAAATAAGGAAATAGTAGCATCTATCGCAATACGAAATGGGAGGGATTCATTTAAAAAAGTGTCTCAGCTTCAAAGCTAGTTGATAGAATTTTAATTTGAAACTGACGAGAAAAGCCTG